>JNEY01000439.1:54735-101704 GCA_020875895.1 Aphelenchus avenae
AAAACGCGTTTAAAATAGCACGCCGCGCGCCAATAAAAGAAGCAGTGCGCCGGACAAGTGAGTGACTTACGTCCTGTGCACGTCGTTTGTTGTGACTTGCGGGCCGACCCGAATGGCACGTCCGACACTTTTAAGAGCGCGCGCAAAAACCGCAAGAGGAAGGCGTCCTGTGCGACGATGTATGGGGAGAAGGGAGTCCGCTTGCGGAGAGAGGAGAGCTGCCTGGCCGGCGGTAGACAGCGCGTCAGTGGGCACTCGCGATCGGGCAAAGCGTTCAGAAAACGCTTCCTCCCTGGGAATGAGCGGTCGAGGCAGTGATGGCGGCATAAAGGAATCCTAGGGCAAAATGTGGCAGCGGGTGGAAATTCATTCCTTTAGAAAATGTGATCGAAGAACAAAAGGTCAGTTTGTATGGACGTTGGAACTGAATGGAGAGGCATGTCCCGCAGGCCTTCACTTTGACTGTCTACGTGCCCTCGTGACAAGGAACAGGTGGCGCCTAACCAGCCCAGGCACAGTGTGGGAACTGCAAAAAGTGTACTAAATTATGTACAATTACTCGCCGAATCCTCCAGGCCTGAATTAGAGCACCCGTTTCCGAAGTTATTTCTTCGTTTCTGCGTACCCGCCCCCGAAATTTCCATTTGGTAAAAATGGGAAAACGGTGCCTGATACCTTCAAGACTGACAAGGAATTCCATTGTTGCCCCCTTGTGTCCAATACCTCTCACACAAATTGCTACTGGACCTGCCACGAAAACCGGTAGCGATCGAGTGAGAAAAAGCAAACCAGAAACCACATCCGATTGGTTGCTTGTTCCTGCTGACTGTGATTCCCCAAAGCGTTCCGGTAAACATGCGGCGGTTGCATAAACAATGTGATTCAAACGCAATGCGCCGCGCAAACGTGCTGCTAACACAAAATTTCAGGCACCGCCGCGACTACTTCCTCGAACGGAGAAAGCAGGAGAGAAAAAGCTAGCGAACGAACAATCATGCGGAGGTAGCCGGAAAGGAACTAAGCAAGCGAACGGTGCGCCGCGAAAGACAGTCGATTTTTGTCATCATAGGGCGCCCTTTGTTTGATCAGAGCGCTTGGCGTCGTCGACGTCGCCGCGGTGTGGTAGCAGCGTTCGCGGCCGCTGTTTTAGGCAATAGCTCCGCTGCCTCTCATTTGGGCGACCGTCGCTGAATCAGCGGGCTCTCCGACGGTCCCGAGAAGGGCATTGTTATTCCGCTCGGATGTGGTACGAATTGCTTAGTGGCTGGTAGCTTATAACAGCGCGGGCGGCCTATGCACGCATGTAATGGACTTTGATTTGGAGAGGAATTTGGGCGTGCATTTGTCATGATTCCTTGCGGTAAACCGTGGGAATTCCTAGCTCCTGATGGCCAACGTGAGGAGCACGATGGGGATTCGATTCATCAAGAATTTTGGGCACAAATCGGCCACGATCCGCGGGTAAACATGGCTTGATAGCTTACAAAAAATCCACGTGTTGGGAGTGTTCGATTCCGCGTAAACAAGCGAAACAAGCCCGTGCTTTGGCCTCTCTTACTCGTGACTGTCAGAGCAAGTCGGTCGCTCAAATAAGCCCAAAAAAGTTAGCGGATGATTGACGAAGGGAACTGATAGGTGGGCCGCTGGAGAAAGCGATAGTAGCCGGTATGTATCACACATACAACGAAGGTCCCGTGGACGTTCGATGGCTAAATATGGAGCAATTTAACAAGCGGAACACTTCGAGGAAAGCTCGAGGGACGTAGAACAAAGATCCGGGATAGTCTAGCAAACATAACGGCTAGCAGTCCCGGCCAAACGGAGTGTTTCCTATCAAAACCATGAGGCTTTAAATTTTAGGTACAAAGCCATAATTCATCACTAAGTTTACGTGGCACAAGTGGGTCCTCAACGTCGCCTTAAAGTTCAGAGGGTGCAGAATGAAGCTCAACAAAGACGAGCATGGCCAACCCGAAAGTCACGGAAACTCTAAAACTCTAATCCATCGATGACCCTACAACCACGTCCAACGGACGGTCAGCGCACCGCACCGTTTACCGCCCATATTCGGACATCGCATTCGGCCGGACAGCGTGCCCGTACCGTGTACATAGCGCGACGGGTCCTTGGTTATGGGCCGCCACGACGGCATTCACCCGCCGTTTCGTCCTAACGGGGTCAATGTGGACAAACAAAAAGCTGTCGCGTGGTTCACATCGATCGCGCAGGTAGCCGAGCACCGTCAGCACTATCGTCTCTGTGGTTTGGGCACTTGAGACGCGAACGCATCGGTTCGTTGCTAAGAGGGTGAAGGAGGCGAGGGAGAAAACGGCCAGTGTTTTCGGGGTTGTCCGGGAAAGTCGGATTTAAGTGTCTTCACGGGGTTCAGGTCGAGTTAAAACGGTTCAAGAGGAGCAAGAAAAGCAGAATCGAATGGATGTCATAGAAGCAAGCTACTGTCAATCGACTCTCGGCAGATTCCAGTAGTGCCCGATCTCTTTTCTCGACGAGGCACTTTAGAATAAGCTTAGGCTTCAGGCAGAGATCATGCTTTCCGAAACATGAGCAGAAGTGAGAACGATTTAATCTGTTGCAAATAATGGAGATGGAATACTTTGGGTATCGTCCGTACATCCTGACACCGTTCCCGCTCGGACAAGTCGCTGGGAAGCCCAACAGCCAGCGCTATCTAGAAAAGACAGGAGCAACGTCTACTGAGAAAGGTGGATTGGGCATGATATAAGCTTAACGCGTCTGCTCAACGCGGCTAGAGCAGACGTATAAACCGCCTGGAAAGCTCGAGAAACACGACAACGTGACGCGGACACCGACTTTTTCCGTGACGGTCGCGGACAATGAAGTGCTTTCCCACAGCCACAGCTGGCGGCGCGAGTACGTCGGGGTTGTTGTCCCGGATGGAGGTATAAAATCTCCCCCGAGACGTCGGCGGTTTTGCGGAACTCGGGTTGCATAAGAATCGCGGCTGGGAAATTGGCACCTTCGCGTTCCTTATCAGGATCGCATCGGCGGCCCGGCCGACAAGGCCTTTCACGAGTCACTCTCTCAGGTCAGCGGCCAAAGGAACGCATAGCCTCTTTTTTCAATGTGCCGCCAATGGAGTGGAATCACGCGTCCGTCGACGGCATTAGCAAAAAGAAGGGGCAGATAGATAAAATCGAGATGATAGCTGAGAGCTAGCCGCGATTGCCGCAATGCGAGAGATCATTGCTTCGCTTCAAGTGGCCTCAATGTAATGGTAGTTTAGAACGGGAACATTGCAAGAGCGTTTGGCATGTGCGGTCGAATTCCGCCAGGCAGAGAACGAATGTCGTGCGGTGCCCAATCAAGCTATGCCACGAGTACGAGACTAGCAACGTGCACGGCTTCGCCGTGCGGTCTTCGGCCTTGTGCCACTAGTTTTGAGTAAAGATGCTCACTATTCACTGAAAGGTAAAAAAATCAGCGAGTTTCAGGTGATGATGAAACACGAACCGGCACTTTATCGTCTTGGTTCGTCTTCTAATTTCCAACCAGATGTGGTCACCTCCAACCCAGGCAGGGGACCGTGGTATTCGCCCCCCCCCCAGACCTCGGCCCGGCCCCCACCCTCCCCCCCCCCTCTGTACAAGATCCCCTTTTGTTACACTGAAGGTCATGTATCCTACCTAGCCGCGTAGGTTTACTCCCAGCCGCCTAGTGTGCCACATGCCGCCGGTCATTCATTGCCACCGAGCACTTTTGACATTAAGTTATTTTCCACCGGTGGCACGTCATCTTGAAATGAAATGTATTTCATATGCTAGGTGTTTTAGTGGCCTGCTAAGCATTCACGAGGATTTGGAAAATTTACAAGTTTGAATTTGTATGTGTTTACTAGGCTACTAGGTTGTATTTCAAGGATTTCTATGTTCATAAGCATTTAGGATGAATTTGAAAAATTTCCAAATTTAAATTTAGTATTTTTATGTGTTTTCTAGGCTTACAAGATTGTATTTCACGTGTACTTTCTAGCTCCTTTTAGTGATCTCCTAAGAATTCAGAGCTTTTGGGATATCTAGAAATTTTGTGTTTTCCGTGTTTTGTAGGTTTCCGGGCTCTAGCAGAGTGCACGGCTTCGCCGTGCGGCCTTCGGCCTTGTTCGGTTGCAGGAACGTAGCTTAGTCAGCAATTTTCCAGCGCTTCCATGTTTTACTATTCTTATGACGAGTACGGACCTGTACTTAGGGGATTGTAATTCGCACATTTATGGTAAAATATTTATCGGTTCCGGACAATTAGTGAATTCATTTATGGAGGACGGAGACAGCACGATGTGAATCGACTGTACTGTGTTCCGCACAGCTCTTTACTGCGTGTGCCACTTGCATCCGCTTAGTTTTTCACCAATGCCACCCAAAACGTATCAATGCTCATCCCTCTCACAGGTCTCATCTCTTAGCTCCTGTGGCACGGGTTGACTTTTAGCCCCTGTGGCACAGGTCTGTCCTTTAGCTCCTGTCTCACAGGTCGAAATGTTAGCTCCTGTTGCACATGCCTCACTCTTAACTCCTCTGGCCCAGGCTCACAGTTAGCTCCTGTGGCACATGCCTCAATCTTAGCTCATGTGGCTCAGGTCTCACTTTTAGTTCCTGTGGCCCACGTTTCACAGTTTCCTCCTGTGGCACATGTATTAGTGACTACAATGGACAACTTCGAATTTTTGCTCCTTTTCGGCGTCACTCCTTTGCGTCGCGTTCAGTCAGCAGTGCTCCTACTGGCCTCAGAAATTACAGTACTGCTCCCACGTGCATCCCGGTCATTAGGTACTGCAAAATTTAGAATGGAACGGACAATTTCGAATTTTTGCTCCTTTTCGGCGCCACTCCTTCGCGCAGCGTGCAGTCAGCAGTGCTCCTACTGGACACAGAAATTACAGTACTTCTCCCACTTGGGTCCCGGTCATTTCTGCAAAGTTCCGAGTCAAATGGACAACTTATCGATTTTGTCAATTATGCCCATAAGCGAAAATTTTTCCATGTTGTCCAGTTCCGGTCGTCTCACAAGTTCAAGGTAGTGCTCCCACTTAGGTCCAGGTCATTTCTGCAAAGTTTCGAGTCAAATGGACAACATTGTGACTTTGTTCATTTTGTCCATAATCGAAAGTTTGTCCACTTTGTCCAATTTCCATCGTCCATTTTGTCCACTGGACAAGTTCATAGTATTTCTCCCACGTGCGTCACGGACATTTCTGCAAAGTTTCGATTAAAATGGACAACGTTGTGAGTTTGTCCATTTTGTCTATAATAGGAAATTTGTCCATGTTGTCCAGCGATCGTCTCGTAAATTTACAGTACTTCTGCCACGTGCGTCCCGCCCATTTCTGCAAAGTTTCGACTACAATGGACAACCTTGTGATTTTGTCCATATTGTCCGTAATCGAAAATTTGTCCATGCTGTCCAGTTCCGATCGTCTCATAAATTTACAGTACTTCTCCCACTGTGGTCCAGGTCACTTCTGCAAAGTTCGTGCCAAATGGACAACCTTACGATTTTGTCCATATTGTCCATAATCGAAAATTTGTCCATGTTGTCCAGTTCCGTTCGTCTCATAAATTTACAGTACTTCTCCCACTGGGGTCCAGGTCACTTCTGCAAAGTTCGTGCCAAGTGGACACCTAACGATTTTGTCCATAGTCGAAAGTTTCTCCATTTTGTCCAATTTCCATCGTCCATTTTGTCCACTGTAGCCACCGTTGGACAACACTGGACAATCACTTGAAACATTTGGACAGTTAGTGGACAACATTGGACCACCGTACGAACACACTGGACATGTAGTGGACACCGTTTGGACATGTCCAGTTGATGTTGCAGCGCTGCAGATTACGGTAACAAAAATTTGCCGCAAAAATGTCCCTGGTGCCGCGTCGACACTAAAACACCCTCCCGCTTTAATAGGTAGGATCATGCAAGTTGTTCACGCCAGCCAGTTCGAACGGGACTCTCACATTAGCGAGGCGAGGCTCAGTATTTTCAAAAGGCACGAACGTTCCGGCCTGGCAAATTGTGCGCAGTGTTTTCTTTGTTTTTGTGGCCTCACTTCATGCCGCTAGTGTGTAAGATAAAAGACTGTCAATCGACAGAACCAGGAGCGAGCAAGGTTAAGAAGAAAGAGACGAGTAACACTTGCGTAAACCGATGGACAACTCACACAGGTTGGACAACGTTGGTCTAAAACAGTCGCATACAAATAATTTTACCACTGAATGTGTTTTAAAGTCCTTCGACCAAAACTTGCGCTCTTCCCAGAAGCCAACGATGTTAAGAGAAACGTTAAGACAAGCATCATCCTCTATGAAAAAGCAGGTGCACTCTCATTTCGCCGGCATAAATTAACGGCCCGCAATTGTTGTCAAACAAGCCCGTTCCCATCATAATGACCCGAAAATGGAACACTACGCGAGCTCATTTCCATACGCACAAAAACACCCTAAATTACTCGCTCTCCCCTCCGCGCATGTTTGACGGCGCAAATGGCCCGGAGATGAATCAAACGCATCTGCGCAGCGCGCTGCTGACCGCCGCGCGGTGTCCATTCGGGTCGTCATGTATCCTTTGCCGGCGCGGGAAGAGGTAAACCTATTGTTCTACGCGTTTATGGCCCGTGAAATTGTACGCCGCGCCGCTTGGCGCAGGCGGGCGCCATGTGCGCATGCGTAAAGGACACAGGTTTAGAAGGCTCAATGCCGCGGCGCGCAGGTTGAGACTGAGGTTTTCGTTGCGCGCGGGTCATGCGCACACCTTTTGACGACTCTTTGGGTCGTTGGTCGAACTTTCGGAGTGGACAATACGCTCCGAGTGGACATGGACACTTCAAAGAGTGCGCGCACCGGGCGGCGGTAATGGCGCGCAAGAGGGTCATGTCGACGCGATGGTTTTGCGTGGAGCGTGACCCCGACCCGCGTGATTTCCTGGAATGCTGTCCAGGGCGAAAGGGAAACATTGCGGAAGTGCTCTGAGGGTGCCATTGAGTGAGTTCTCTTGTGTCGGAATGGAGACACGACAGTCCTTAAGAAGGTGATGGATGCCATGGAAGACACGGAGAACACAACTACTGCTGGCAAAAGATGCATTTGAGCCTTCGACGAGATGTCAAATGCCACGACACACTGCGTTCACGGACTGAGTGCAAAGCTGTATACAGCGCAAAATACGTGGATACTATACGATGCGCATATTGCGACATGTACTGCGACGTTTTGGTTACAACCACGCACGAGCTACCGGCCCTCCGCTTTTCTGGCTTGGCCGAGTCCCGGGCCAGGCTTAACCGGGCCGAGCGTGCATCGGCCAGGCCGTGGTGTGAGCGCAAAAAAACTGTTAAAGCTTCGTGTGCTTTTTGCCAAACAAGCCGAAAAATCGGGCTTTGCGGCAAGCTATATTTGGTGAAAACGACATGTAGAAAACTACCAACTGACAAAGGCAGTTTTCGATTGGTATTTGCACCGTGCCTCTTGCCGGGCCTTGATATGAATGCCCGTGGCTATGCCTATGCCTATGACCGAAGGACAGGACTGGTAGATGCGGACGGTTTCGGAATTGGGAGGCCTATACAGCAGTCGGTCAGTCGGAATCCAAAACGTTTTCAGGGCAAAACGGAACCCTGGTCACCTTCTTTTCGTCATTTCCTCCGTTCTCGCCGACGCTGTTCATCAAGCGGTCGAAGCGTCATAAAAACAAACTATATTCACACGTGGCCCACATCCTGAGCACACGCGCCACGCTCAGTTGCACGCCTGAAATTTCTAAATTTGGCCCACTCTCTCTGCCTTTCCATGCCACTTTCGGCCCACAGTGAGTGCCGACTGGCAACTGGCGCACCGGCTCGCGAGAGCTCTTACGCGCGCGAACAAAGCGGTTAATGGGCCGCGTCAAGTAGCCCCCTTGGACGCGGTGTGGTGCGCAGGACTTTCGCGCTTTGCGCGAGAATAATAGACGCGCTAAAGAGTGTCGGGATCAGTTTCCCACCCGCGCTATGAAGTCGAGTGTGAAGGTCTCCTCTTGGTGGGCGCCGCCGCCCAGTGACCAGCACCGGCTTGAGTGGCTAATGCGCGCAAATGAGCCCGAAATTCGGGATTAGGGCCGAAGGTAAGTTTACTCTGGGGAGCGAAGGAAGGTGTGAATGGTTTGGATGGAAAGTGAAAGGTAACGATTTCGAGGTGGTCTTAATGCGAGGCCATCGTTGGTGGGTCACTTCCTACGAATGGAAAGTGAGGATCCTAGCTTAGCTGTCGGCGTTCGCGCTACTAGCTCTGTTAGAACATCAACGTGCCATTGCTTTCTAAATCCAGCTTAGGACCGGTCCTAAACGTACTCGGGATCCAGGGGTCATTACTACCGATGGTCCGACTAAAATAACCCTCCAAACGACGTCCATATTATGGGCCAACGTTCATAGACGCTCGAAACGGTTGTCTTGTAGACGGTCACAGCGTAGCCAGTACAGCGTAAAAATGTTTTCGGGAAGTTAAGATGGCAAAGCCCAAATATGGGCTCGGAATCACTGGAGGAACTTAGCAGATGTTGTTTTCATCCTTACCGATTGTGCAAGGCAAATATTCTTGCGAAACGGAGCTAACAACTGAAACGGCTTTCGACGGGTTGTTGATGCCAGCTAACCGCGCAAATGGGCCCTTTGTTGCGGCGAAGCCCGGCGAAAAAAGCGGGTGGCTCCGCGCGCGACAAGCCGACGAGACAAAGGTGCTGACCGGATTGAGGAAGAGGTGGAGGAGAAGGCAGCGGCGACTTGGCCCATCCGCCACCTCCCATCCGCCCTCTTCACGGGCGTCCACAGAGCTTCAGCGGACAAGACGGATCAACCCTCCGCGCGGGCATATGCGCGCAATCACCCCGGACATTTGTCACTTCTTGTGGAGTGCCAAATGGCCTGCGAGGCACACCGAATGTCGACCCTGCGGCAGAAGATTCTGCGCGGAGGGCTCATTGATGAATTAGGAGCGCACGAAAGGTGAGCAGCTTCCGAAAGTTTACGAAAGCCAGCTAGTAATGTTGGGAAAAATCAGGCGTACTCAGTTATTCTAAGGGAACGCCCAGAAATTATGTTAACTAACAAAGCGCTTTTTGACCCCTCCCCCTCCGCTTGTTAGCATTGCGTAGTGTTAAAGTTTTAGGGATTGTTAACAGATGACTGACACCCCCTCCCCCATGTTATGCTAACATAATTTCTGGACGTTCCCCTAAGACTTCGAAGAACGCTTCGTCTGGGTAGAATGTGCTTTCGAAGACCGGTGCGATGATGCTTGGCACGACGTCGAGACCACCGTGCAGGCGATACGTTTATGCTTTTAGAGCTAGAAAACAGCACACACACAAGATGATGTGGCAAACAAAGCTGCTTGATCACTGTCAACTCTGGCATCACGCCGGCATGACACTGAGGTACGCAAGGAATCGCGCTGAGCGTCATAATGTTGTTGTCTTGACTGATGCCATCAGAAGCACCATTTGCGTACTTGGCCAAAAGAGGCATATGTATACCTGGACGAACGGTAGCGACGCGGTCGACACGATGCGCACTCGCGACGCTAGTCAGTGGTATGCCTTTAGGAACCATGTACATTCGCTCACTACGCAAAAACGTCATTTTTTCTTGGTCTTGCCCGAACTAGCGCTAAAGAATATTTGCGATTGCGCGCAGCTTACCCACTGTGTACGCCAGGTGACCTGTGGCTGACCCGCTGCGGGAGCCAACGTACGACAAGCGTGCAAGTGTTACAGTGGTCAATTTCGGATGCTAGTGTGCCATGGTCGCTCTCGCACAACGGGCCCACCGGGAAGCTCCGCCGGAGATCATGCTAATTGACTCTTCCGCACCCTGTGCAAACTGCAGTCCCCGCGGGACATATCGAGTGAGTGAAGTGCTAATTGTGTCGACTTAACTGTTTACGGAGTACCAGATTGGGTTGCGGCACGTGTTGCTAGCTGTAATGATGTGATGGGTAAAACGAAGAACAGCGCCAGGAAAGCACACGAGGCCAACGGGGTTAGCTGGGGCTCAACAATAAAACTGAGGCCCAGCTATTCTTACTATGCCCAAACCGACTAGAACGAGGATGTCATAACCTCGATAAACGATGTGGGCCAGGCACGGTTCTCTGCTCAAACGACCCATACTACCCGTTCCGTTCCGTCCTGCGCAACTTACTGGTTCTATCAAAATCCAAATGTGCGAACGTTGCAGTATAGGATGACGGATTTATCGAAAGAGGCATGGACTCCTGACCCTCTTTTCGACGCATCTTTTGAATAGTCGAACTTTTAGCCGTCGCCGTTCGTCTGTTGTACGAACTGAAAAGCATGCTCAGGGTGCGTTTTCAAATTCTTTTCCAGTTCTGTTTCGTTCTAAAATGATTCGTTAAAGTTCCGTGTTTGGAGGACCGTTTACGTTGGCCTGGTAGCCAAGAAGTGAAATTGGCGTAGAAGTCTGTCGCGAGCAAGAGAATACGTGCAAGTTGGCGCAGGCGAAGACTAGCTGGCAACAGACAGCGAGCGCGTCGGTTACATTCAAATGAACAATGCAACCCATCCCCGGGAAAGAAGACCGACAATGAACGCCGCACCGGAAAGCGGTTCGATGCGCTTTTTGGCGTGTTAGCGGAGCGCATTCTTCGGCCCTTCTCATATGCTAATGAATGAAGCGTCGTACACGCTGTCGACCACAAAGGCGTTATCGGAGCGGTTTAAATTTTTTTTGCCTCCACCGGAGCATTCGACCCATTACCTTGGGAATTGCCTAGTTCAAACTGGCGGTGTGTTACTTCCGCGCAACCTTGCTGTGAGCTTGTCAAATAAGCAGACTGCCTAAACCGGTAACCGCAGCCCGACAAGATTTCCGGCGTTATCCCTCGTGGAACGAAGAGCTGCACGCAAATTTCATAAGTCCGGATCAACCGCGTAAATAACAGGATCAAACGTTTGAACGTTTCCGCTCACTAAAAACGTTGACGGATCTTTTCATCGCCCGGTTTTGCCGACTTGAACGAAGTTGCGATAAGATCGACTTCGATGGGTTTCCAGAATATGTACCAAGTGCATGGGAATATCGCATCTCGCATGTGCGGGTGTCAGCAAGAGTAGCCAAGGGAACAATAAGCACTCTGCCGAGATTGCTAACCACCGCTGTCAATAGAGACGAATCAAATATGAATGCTGCAGCCACGGGCGGCCCAACTTTTGACTTCGGCACGCTATTTGCAAGTCATAAGCCGTACGAATATACGAAGTTCATGAATGCTAATATCGACTCGCAGTAGCCAAAAAGTTCCTTCGCAAAACTGAGCCGTTTTAATTAGGTATCTTGCAATGACCGTCTGGGCATATAGACTAGGCATCTTCTTTCGGCAGTACATTGGGCCACAATGGCGCCTAGAAGAATACTGGGCTCATGAAAGCAGAAAAGGAGCCGAGACAGAGTCACCTAGAAGGTGAAGAAACAGATCTCTACAGTTTAATCCTTGTTCTAGCCGAAATCAAGTTAGTTCCGGTACGCCTCAAGCGATGCAAAATAGAGCGTGCACAACATTAATAGTAGCCGCATAAACTCAATCTACATGGTGAATACCAGATTTATAGCCGTTACCTGTCCGAACCAACACAAGCCTAAGACAACTAATGCGGTGTTTGAGGTCATTGTGCTCGCAGGAACTTAATCGAACAACTTTTCTGTGCGTCAGCGCTCGGTCGACGGCACAAAGTCAACACGAAGCGTTGCCTAAAGCGGGTTTTCCGGAAAGAAGTAAGCCGAGATCCCACCGTTAGACAAACTTTGGCGCCCTCTGCCTTATGCCCATAAACCAAGTGAACTTCCTCCGACATGAAGTATGGAGGACCGAAAAGCGAGAGAAAAGAGGGGGAGGAAGCGCACACTTGAATTACTGCATAATAATCAGCAGGAAATTGAGGTCATTCCGGTGGCTCCCACAAGGTTCACATTGGTCCACTGCACACGATGAGAGCCAGGCTAGTGGTCCTCCAAACTGTTCCAAACGGTCTCCTCAGCAGCACGGTGCATCAACCAACGTCTAGACACAACGCCGAGGAGCCATCCGGAAAGTCGGTGTAGCAGGGAACTGCGAATGCGCACGTAAGTGTTATCTGTCGTTTTGATTGAGGGCCATAAACACCTTTCGCGCCAAAACAAACCCTTCGTATCAGCACCGAGGCCCTAATTATGTGCGCCAACGTCGTCGCAAGAGTGAATGTCCTGTGACCGCTTGTTTGATAAGACATTTTCTTCGCGAACCGAGTGGAACACTTCCAGAGAGGCATGGGCAAGCTAGCCCATTGGTAAAATCGTATATTTCGTGCAACGTGTGAATGGCTTGAGGAGAACGATGTAGAAACTCCACGACGTGGAAGGTCAAGACATGTGACCTCGCGTATTGGATCGCTTCCAACGAGAAGTATGGCTGGCTAGACATACATTGCTTCACTGACATGACAATGGCACAGGCAGCGTTTTACATGCCACTGGGCCATCAGCTCATGGTTCCGATAAACGATTAAGCAGTAACGCAGTTTTTCTTCGTGGCGACGTGCTGGACGACCGGTCTTCGAAAGTGCCTCGGTTACGCTTACTTCACCCTCTTGGCCCACCTATTTTTCCTGGATAAGTGCGCCCACAAAATGATCGGACCCACTGTTTTGTTTCATTGCATCACGTCTGACTTCGTACCGGCCGACAAGTCAAGCCGGTCCAACAACATAAGACACTATAACTTTTTGGGGCGTATGGACTACCAGCGGTTTAGCTGGATAAGAATTGATCGGATAAGCTTCAGGCTTTAATAACAGACAACAGCGAAACAAAATGTGCCTAATATAGTTGGTTAACTATTGCGACGCGGTTCGAACGCTAAACACCCGGCCGTTTACCGCGTTGAGAGGACTGTTGTGTAGAAGTTCCTTGAGAGCGTTGCGAACGTGCCTACTCATTACGATGAGAAGCCACGGATTCGTGAACATGTGAAAGTCGAAAACGAGAAGGTGTATGTCGGCGAGAATCAGCGTTCGCACAGGCGAGATTTCACTCTGCAGGTGCAACACGTAGAAAGTGACCTAAAGATTAATCGTTTTCTCTGCACTTGTAGATTGTCGGCGAACCACAATGCAAAGTATCATGAGACCGCCGACGAACAGTTTGAGGCTCATCAGGTAGAGATGCACCTCGACACGTCTGGTATCCTTCATACTACCAAGGGATTTGCGACGTCGAATAAAGATGTAAATACCACTAGTTGCTTCCATGAAACCGCAGCTGGCAGTCGTGGCTAGCGCCACAACGGCGTTTGCAACTGTCAGGCGAGTCTGTAAGGCGTAATGAACGAATGTAACCTTGGCGTTGTTCGTAAAAGCAAATACCGTGAGCCGTTTCATACTCCACACCGTACGGGTAAGGTAGAGAGTACACTAGCACGGACAGGGGTCAGTACGGCACGGAGTACGGTACGACTTCGGTTCCCCGATTTATTATTGCGCTGTTTAACGGCCCATGCCCAACTCCGCAACATACTCGCAAGATACGGAAGGAGGTTGGTGCGAAGTAGAGGTGATGGCGGACCATACTCAGTGCCGTACTGTCGTACCGTAACATGGAAAATCGGTTCAGCACAGGGTATTCCCTATTTTAACATGTTACGACTTGACTGGATCGTTACCTCGGCAGCTTCGCTTTTCGGTTGGACGTAGTACCCCAGGTCCAGCAAGACCAACTCGGCGCCGTATCTGGTAGCGTCAGCGACCAACAGTGCCGGAAGTACGACAATGGACACGCAGAAAAAAGGCAGCAACCGTCTCCATTTCTAGTCATGCATTGCACTAGAGCTTTTGTTTTGCAAAATGCAAACCTCGGCGTAGGTTGTGTGAAAGAGCAGTACCGAAAATCTCTTGAAAGAGAGAGAAAACGTCGAAAAGAATAGGACGAAGCGGGCATAGCTGAATCGAGTAAATGTAGGCCATGACGTTTGCTCAGCTTACCAGAAGAAGAAGTAGACAACATCCATAAACGTGCTATTCTGCGGTATAACGTGGTAGAGTGGGTAAAAGAAGGGACAGTGGCATGCCCTAGACGTGAAAAAGTGAAAGGTCCACACGAGGCATTCCTAAAACAGTTTCGCTAATATATGCACCATGACGTGACCTACTAGAGTTCCGTTAATGGCAAATAACCGGTAGAACGGCTCTTCGAATTGCCCGAGCAGCAGCGCAATTAGGACGATGTATACTATCAGTGAAGGAACCGCATAAACCAGCGGTCCGAAGGCTTGTAGGTTAAGCAAAGCAAGGGTAGTCGTCGAGGGATCCTGGTCTTGCATGATTTTGTAGACTCCTAGCGTTCGAAGCTTGCTGAGGATACAGATACCTCGTGGCTTTGGCTCTGCGTGCTCGCTGATTAATGCATCGAAAATCTTACCTACGAACGTGGTTGAAACGAAAAAGAACACGACCATCGGGACTACTTCATACTGGCGGCAGAGAAGCGTAACACGCAACCTATAGTTCGCAGTACGTAGGCTACTTCAATCCATTGCGTGGCTGAGACAGACCACGGGGGCCACAGAATCTGACCTCAGGTTTGCTCCCGGAAGCAGGTGAACGGTGGACGGACGTCATTTAATGCATGTTAGTGTTTAAGTAAATTTTTCGAAGACGGCGCTAGGGTCTACATACATCGCATACCCTGTTTCCTCTAACCCACATAGCCGGGGCTTCTGTTATTCGGATACACCCCTGGATCGAGCGTTTGTTTGACACCTTGAGATCATGCAGTGCGATAACAATGGCCAACGCAATATACTTCGTTCGCCTTGCCATGATTCCAGTGAAGCGTTCGATGCAAGTGAGACAGTATTTTTATTTGGTTAAATGACAAGAAATCAAGAAGACACACAAAAAAGAATTTGAAGGCCGACGTCATAGGCGCTAGTAATTGCACCACGGGTTCTGCTTCCGGATCTCGGCCTTCTCCTCCTCGGTGAGGTCGTCCTCGAGACCGAAGAGGGCCCGGATCTCTTCAGGCGATTTGCCCTTGATGAGCGCCGCGATGGACTGGCACCCGAAGTAGTAAAGGGACTTGATGTCGAGGTAGTTCGCGGCCATCACGAGTTCCTCCAGCTCCTCCACGGGGACCTCGAAGAACTTCTTTTCGTAGTCGGTGAAGGTGAACCACTTGCGCTCGCGGGTGTTCGGATCTTGCTCGATAACCGGGTCCGGCTGGCCTAGAGGACTGGTTAAGAAATAATAGATATAACGACCCTAGATTCTTGAAGGCCCTCTACAGAAAGTCTCTTGCGAATTTAGACTCAAAACTTGAAAGCAATGCCAAAAGTCATTAGAATGAGCAATTCGTTAACGGTCGTATAGAACAGTGACAAGCTTACCCTTGTGCTCGGTGCACCACTCGACGACCTTCTTGAAGACGCGGGCCTCGATTTCCTTGACGGGGTAGTCGCCGGGGAACTCGCCGCTCTCCTCCAGGCCCAGGTCGCGATACATCGTGTCGAAGGTGTGCGACAAGCGCAGCACGTCGACGTCGACCTCGATCTTTTCGTTGTCCGACGTGACGCAGGTGACCTTGCGGGCAGCGGCAGCGGCATTCGATGGAGACAGACGCAGCAGCAGTGTCGGACATGGTAGCAGTTGAGCGAGTGGTAATAGCGAAGGTTGAAACTTGCGTTGAAGTCAGCTGAAGCGACTGTAACGGGGCTTCATTCTGGACGGTATTTATAGACCCCGATCACAGGCAGTCCGCAGCGTTTCCCATGACCTCGTCCATTTTAGCTGACGCTGAGCGGCGCCGGGTCAGTTACTGACTCCGGCTTCACACAGGTCTGTTCTCGGTCTGGTGGTCCGTAGAGCGATGAAATCCCAGTGTTCTCAAACTGGGCGAGCTTTTCCCAGTGACCGATAGGCTTAAGCCGTTTAGTGTTTGGCCAAATTCGACTGTTAGAAAAAGACCAACGTTCTGTTGTGAGCTGCACGGTCCAGAAAACAAACGGTAGATGAACTGCAGACGGAGGGACGAAAAACACTTTCTTTTCTCATGCTCCGAATGCTCCTCGTGCTGTGGAACAAGAATCCGAAACCAAGGCCTGGACCCAAACCAATCATTCATCGAATTAGTTGCTGCATGCCATACTTGGCCAAAAAAAACTGCCAACAGTACACCGACGTCCGTCACATATCCTAGGAGAACGATCAAGAGTATGTCGCCTTCGCGGCACCTTTGCGTTCCCTTTAGCCTCACATGATATAAAGGAGTTCTAGATGNGCAATTAGGAGGATGTACACAACCAGTGAGGGAACCGCATAAACCAGCGGGCCGAAGGCTTGTAGGTTCAGCAGAGCAAGAGTAGTCGTTGAGGAATCTTGGTCGTGCATGATCACGTAGACTCCCAACGTTGCTATGTAGCTTGCTGAGGATACAGATGCCTCGTGGCTTTGGATTTGCGTGCTCGCTGATTAAATGCATCGAAAATTTACCTACGAACATAGGATACAACATTAAACGAAAACGAACACGATCACCGGGACTACTTCATAATGGCGCAGAGAAGCGTGACACGCAAGCTCTAGTTCGCAGTACGCAGGCTACTTCAATACATTGCGTGGCTGAGGCAGACCACGGGGGCCACAGAATGTGACCTCAGGTTTGCTCCCGGAAGCAGGTGAACGGTGAATGGACGTCATTTAATGCACGTTAGTCTCGAAGTAAGTTTTTCGAAGACGGCGCTACTGCCTACATGCATCGCATACCCTATTTCCTCTAACACACATAGCCGGGGCTTCTATTCCTCGGATACTCAGTATCGTCTGTGAACATTTGAGATCATACAATGCGAGAACCATGATAAATGATAGCAGCGTACTTCGTTCGCCTTGCTATGATTACCAGTGAAGCCTCCGATCCAAGTGAGACAGTATTTTTATTTGGTTAAATGAGAAAAAAATTGACGGAAGGCTACATAGAAAAATGGACATGAAGGTCGCCGTCGTAGGCACTAGTAGTTGCACCACGGGTTCTGCTTCCGGATCTCGGCCTTCTCCTCCTCGGTCAAGTCGTCCTTAAGGCCGAAGAGCGCCCGGATCTCCTCGGGGCTCTTGCCCTTGATGAGCGCGGCGATCGACTGGCACCCGAAGTAGTAGAGCGACTTGATGTCGAGGTAGTTGGCGGCCATCACGAGCTCCTCCAGATCCTCGACGGGCACGCTGAAGAAGGCCTTCTCGTACTCGGTGAAGGTGAACCACTTGCGCTCGCGGGTGTTCGGATCTTGTTCGATCACCGGGTCCGGCTGGCCTACAACTACCTGCTTCGAAACGTAGTAAGATCGATCCGAGTCGCATGTCGATTTTTTAGTAATCCAGTTCCAAAAGTATGTTTTTTAATGCTGCAGTATTAAACTTTAAAGCATCTTTTCAAGCCGAACGAGTTCCCATCTAATGAGAAGGGACCAGCGGTCAGTTGTGAACCGCATGGTCCAGGAAAACAAACGGTAGACAAACAGCAGATGGAGCCCACTTTCTTGTTTCATGCTCGGAGCGACCGCTCTTTGTGTTAGCGGACACGAACCCGAACCAAGGCCTTGGGCTAACATTCATCGAAGTTGTTGCTTGTTATATACTTCGGAAAAACTACCAGTACCTAGACCCACGTGTGGTCGGATCATGCTTCCTGGTGGCTCCGATCCGAAATGCTGCGCCAAAACTGCGGAGTATAAAATTCGTACGAATGTAGAGCGCCAGAATGTCCATTCTACGCGCAATGCTTTCGCATAGTAAATGTAAAATTCTGTTGGATCCGCGTGCGGCATTTCACTTCTTGCATGTATGCCTGTAGTTTCTTACAAGATAGCACACCATGCCAAACGCAGGTTAAGCGACATTTTCTTCTCCGATGCCTTGCTATTCCACAGAGACCGCTGTCTTTTATCGGTTATCAATCTCACTTGACGATCCTTACATTAAGCCTAACGACTGCTTGTTTTACCGGGAAATTATGTTTCTTATTGAGACGGAAACGGCCAGCGCTCCGATCGTGCATGCAACGTTCGGAAGCCCATCCAACCTTATATCCTTTCGGCTCAACACGTCGGACACGCGTCTTGCTTCGCTAGCCAAAGACTGAACGCTTGATGAAAATGTTTGTTCTTTTTCAGTTCTCAAACAGCGTACTACTTTATTTTTCGTTAACTGTTAGGTTAAACTTCAACGGTGGTCAGCATTTCACATTATTGAAAGTGAGAAAGTAGCTTCATGTGCGAGAAAAAGACCGTGCTGAATGTACATACCCAGTGAGAAACAGTTGGAGAAACACAGTAGTGGAGCAAACAGGTTCATCGCATTCAAAGACACTACTGACATAAGCGGTTGATGAGCTCCGTCCAAAAGTCTCGCTCACGCGGTCGAGAAAGTTGGAATCGTGAGAATGCGGCGTCGTCCATCGAAGCGATTTCGACAAGGTCAGCGATAGCGCAGGTGAACCTGAACGTGCATTATAAAGCGAAAGCAGCAGCCTTGACTTGGAAGTCCCGATAAAAATGAGCGAAACCAAAGTGAGCAAAAATGAGTTCCCACCTGATGGCTCGCCTGCCGTAGTAGTCCTTGCTCGACCGGTTCTCGTAGCTCCAGTCCATGTCCGGTATCGCGTTCAAGCAAAGCAAGAAGTTCGTAAACGGCTTCAGCAGGTGTCGATTAACGAACAGCACGAGACGCCGGGAGCTTCGCGCGTATGGCTTGACGAGGCCGGCGAGCATTCGCGAAGCGTAACCGTTGTGAAACAGCCTGCGCGGTAGGAAAGCACAGTCGGCGAAAATTACATCACCCTCGAAACGAACGAAGATTCCGCCTAAGACTCTTGTCGTTTAACCCAAAAATTAATCAAAAAGTTTCATTTAGCTAATACCGTATTTTTCTCTGTCCCCTGTCCCAATAAGCCCCGGTTAAAGGGGATAAAACAAGCCGCCTCAGGGACGGGTCGGTTGTACCCAGGTGTGGTTTACATCACATCATTCTACCTTAGTGTTTCAACGGTGTTTACTGTGCGGATTCCTACGTATGAAGGGAAGTACTCGAAATTGGACGAACAAGAGAATAGTATAGTCACTTTCGATGCCAACCGCCTGCGAACATCGGAAAACAAGCCACTTCACTTTAAACCCACCAGCCGTCCTCACAATATGCCCCTGGTCAAAGTGGGTATTCGAAAATTAGTCCCGGAATATACGAGAAAATACGGTAGTTTCTCGGATGCGAATGCGAATTGTAGAATCAACAGTAAAACCCACCGAGCCGTTTCGACGCGTGCTCGAACACGTAGGCATTCGTGTTGCCCTGCTGAACCGCTTGCAGCAGCAATTCGCCTCCCTGTTCTATGAAGTCAGTTACGTATCCGACGTCCGCAGGATTGCCTTGCCACTCCAACTCCGCTGAGATGTCGTCGTCGATGAGAATGTCGGTACTCAACGCGGCTGAGCCGTGCACTTGAAGATAGACGTCAAGAAAGGAGCGCTTGAACCAGTCGGCCATTTCGGTGAATCCTATTGAGTTGACCGTCGAAACCCGTCCGCGAGTAGTCACTTGGGCTTCTGCCACGGTGAGTGGCCATTTAAATCCAGAAGAAGCCTAAGGCGTCAAAATACTCGTAATAAGGGCTACGCTCGGTCACTTTCGTAAGATAATTTGTTGTTCGGGAAAGGCGAACGCAAACTTCAATCGGACCTTACCTACCTTATTTACTGAAATAGAACCACCGAGTACTATTTTTCAACTACCTCCTTGATGGGTGGAGGTTGATGACAAAAAAATAAATTGACGACGAAACGAACGATTCCAAAAAAAAATCGGACAAAACCAAGGAAAAGTTTCGAAGACACCGCAGATTAGCAGCTTCTGGAGGCTTTATATCCACAACAAAAAGTCGAATGCACTTTGTACGTCTATGAAGTGCTGTCGGCCAAGAGCCGAGTTTTTCATTTTCTTTTCAACTACTCCCCTCCCTAGAGGGCTCTGTTTTCAGGGTTGGTTCTATTTCAGAAAAATATTCCATGCGGTACGGGGTACTATAAAATACCTCTGCAACCGCAGTACTGCTGAGCTCGGGGTCGACTGGAAGCTTGTTTGCGGCCGACCAAATAGTCGGTGATACTTCTCTGGTCCGCTGGCAGAACAGTGAGAGGATAACAGCTCCATCGTGGTTCCTTGCTTGTGGATCGAATAATTCGAAGAGCCCGCCTTTCGTCAAAGGCGTTCCCATAAAAGTCGAATATTTGGCGACGTCGATGAGCACTGCATCGTCGGAGAACCGTCGCTTCATGGCGAAGATAATGGTTCCACCTCGACGCTTTTCAGCCATTCGACGAAGCTCGCATTCGACCAGAGACATGAAACGTGTAAGCTTGGACACGTCGATGATCGTGTCATGCTGAAAGATTTAGCATTAGAGCCTGAGATAGGTAATATTGTCGAAGAATATTTTGATTGTTATCGAGCTATTTTACTGGATTTGTAAGAAAGCAAAATACCTTGCCAGTCGGTCCGTGTAGAGCTCCGGATACCCAACTTTGAGAGCCACAGCATTGACCCATGCCGAGGACTAATGGGGCGAAAAGACAGTAATATGCAAAAATAATGGAAGTTTGACCAGAAGTAACGTCCGGCTCTGTCAGCAAGAAAGGTCAGATTCTGGCTATGCCTCTTTGTTCTTGCGTTGTTTATCGTTCAGGTCATTGTTTAGCGAGGCGGTCGCCCATCGGCTAGCGGACAACGGTCACTCACTCGCAGCCGTCGCTGTCGAGTCAACGGTTGCCAATGCCGATACCGGATAGGCGAAGCTATAATTCTCGTTGTTTACTGAACTGCGGCTTGACCATCAAATGACCCCAACTGGCTAACTCGTCCGACTGCTAGCAATTCAAGGTCTCATCTCGTAATTCGAGAGGAGTGGTTTTGAGCGACCGTTTGCGTAAATGCAGGCCTTCTATGAAACGATACTTGTCGAAAACAGAACCTCGCACGCAGTAGCCATAGCGGGATGGAAGAAGCCATGGTGTCCTGCCTAAAGAAAGGTCAGAAAGGTAGCAACTGAGGCACCCCTATGAACGCAGCCGCCATAGCTCGAAGGGGTGTTTCCTCTTGACGCGCTCTCGAACACGTTCAGAATTCTGGGCATCACTGGGTCATTGTTTGGATGTCATTGCAACGGACACAATATTACGTAAACAGGTGGAGCGCATGCCGGTCTTCTCTATGCTCGCAAGGTCCCATCCCGTGACACCTTTGTGTTCACTTCAGCTTACATCATCAAATTCTAGATGTATTTAATCTAGCGCAAAATACAACCATCGTAACATCGCGGGCAATGCAGCAGTAGTTAACAAAAGCGGGAACGTAAAGCTGTCGAATAGTCGCATACTGTTGGAAGTAGCGTCAAGCGGAGTGTTGCAGTCGAGCTTGTGCAGCGGGACCTCAACCAGGCGGGCGCCGACGAAGTCCGCCGGGCTTGCTCGAGTACACGTCAGGAGATTCTTCTCGTGGACCTGAATGGCAAAGCATTACCACTTGTGACACTAGTGACTGTCCAAAAGGTGCGCTAGGCTATTGTGCGATAGTATGCGCGGTGGCTAGGGTGGCATCGGTATTAAGC
The DNA here is from genome assembly GCA_020875895.1 of Aphelenchus avenae. Taxonomy (NCBI): domain Eukaryota; kingdom Metazoa; phylum Nematoda; class Chromadorea; order Rhabditida; family Aphelenchidae; genus Aphelenchus; species Aphelenchus avenae. Next base: position 76,433 of record JNEY01000439.1, read on the forward strand.
GCTAGAGTTGGGAGAGAATGGGAACAGACGTGCGGAAGAGGTCATATGAGAACGGAATGAACGGTAGCGGCTTTTAAATCCCTTTCTACCCGATTTGAGCAACGCGTTGCCAGCTAGCCTTCGCTTGCGCCACCTTGCGCTGTGTTTTTATGCTCTGCGAGAAACTTCTCTGCTCGTTTCTTTTGGTGCCAAACTGCTTGCCAGCGCACCCCGTGTTTCTTCCTAATGACGTTGCACACCCATATACAACACCATTTTTTCCGCTTGTTCTACACCGACAGCCAAAATGTGCAGTTGTGCATGCACGCCTCTGTCCAGTACCTGTTGTTCCTTTCCCGCAACATTCACACTTTCAACAGAAACAAAACAATTGGCGCGCAACCGAACATTTTTCGTCGCTTTAAGAGAGTTGTCCGGAACAGAACGAGTCATTCGCGAACGGAGAAGGCACGGGATTCCAAGTGGCAGAACGGAATGTAAACGGAAAAGTTCGACAGAACGTCGCAGCTCTACTAGGCGCTACCATGTTTTCTCTAATTTATCCCCCGGGGAGATAAATTTTTCGATCGACCGTTTTTTGAAAATTTTAAATGTCCATAACTTTTTTGTTTTACGCCCACATGAATCGCTCTCTGTCTTAAAGCGCTTGTGTCAACGTTATCTGTTCAAATATGGCCTTCGAATGGGCGTACACGTGCCCTTGGATCAGCTAAAAATCTTGGGCAGGGGGATAATTAGACGGGGTGGATAACATTAGAGAAAATACGGTATGTAGAAGGCCTGAAACGACGGAGGATTCCTAGTGTTTTCGAATTTGTGTACGCACTGAACGAAAGTCTCACTAGGTCAGTCCAGGCGGATGGCAGTTTCAAAGTCACTATTTGGAACAGTGCATACCACATTCGTGGAGCGGATCCACTGCACGTACGGCCCGCTATGGCAGTCGCAGTAGAACGAGTTTCGCAGGAGCAACGAGTGCGGCGGCAAGTGATTTGCGAAATCCCGATGGAACGGCTCGTCGAGATCGTGGAAATGGTTCCTAAATCGTCAACATACGCAGCATGCATTACACACGCCCGCATTTGGTCCGTATTTGCCGCGCGGCGTACCTGCTCAAATCGATGGTCTCGGTGTTCGCCAGGCAGGTGGTATTCAAAGCCAACGTCTTGAACATGTTCTGACGCAGGTCGATCTTCGTGATGGACGGGAACGGGCACGCTAAGTTGTAGGGCACCGTGTCGAGGAAGTTGAAGCTCAGGTCGATGTGCTGGAACAAGAAAAACGGTGGGAATCACATCAAGACGTCAGTACCCTTAGTTGATCGAGCTTCGCCTTGGAGAACATCCGCAGCATGAGTTCGAACTGTGCCGTCCGGTTGATCACTGACGTGAATGCTCGTCTGAGGTAGAGCTAAAACAACCGACGTCGGTTGTGGCGACTTGCATAGGAGGTAGTAGTCCGCCTCGGGCGGTAGAATAGTACGAACTTTTACTACTCTCTTGCGCGGGCATTCCCACTTACCCAGGGCGCCCCACGGATTCCGAACGGGCATTCCGATCCGATTCCAAAATTCACATCCGATTCCGATCCCTATTCTCAAAAGCACCATCAAGTAAAACTGCGCAGGCGTTCTATATGTCAGCCTGGTGGTTCACTCGATCACGAGCACAGAGAACGTAGCCCATTAGAGCAAATTTAAACTAAGTTTGTCGAATTTTCGCCTATATTTCGTTGTTCTCGCCAACGACGGGCCCCAGCGTACGGTGCATAGGAATAGAAGAAACGGCTATTTCGTCCGATTCCGATCCCAACACATGGCCGATACAGCGATTCCAAAAAGGCCGATATCCGATGGCGATTGTCGCCTCACCACTCTCACTTCCTCAGGCTTCGGGAAGCGGACACATCAAGCAGCTTAGGCGCATGTGATGACGCATGTGCTTCAGAACTCAATTACTCACGTGCGTGATCCGCGGCGTATGCGTCAAGAAGTCCACGTTTGCCTCCGTCAACACGATTTCGTTGTAGCTCAAGTCGAGCTCCTGGAGGTTCGGCAGCCCCATGAGCGCCTTGGAATGGAGGTTGACGATGTAGTTGGCGGAGATGTTCAGAATGTGGATGCTTTCGTAGGGCGCGTCTCCGAAGAGCGGGCTCTCCGGTAGGTCTTGGAAGTTGTTGCCGTGGAAGGTCACCCTGTTCATCGATCTAAAAGTAAGCGTATGCATAGGACAGGGCAGGGTACAAGTGTTTTACAGAAGCCAGCGTCGTAAGCAACAAAGGGCACTTCGTACTTTCGAGGCCCTTATGGCCCATGCAAGACAAAACCAAAGGGTGACCGTATAGAAAATAAGGGACGGAGACTGCGGGTGTATTGGAATGTAGACGGAGAAGCGACCGCCTCTTTACCGCAATCCGTACCATGCTGCCCGAGCGGGACATTACACCGTACCGTACGGGCACACCTCGTGCCGTAGAATAGGGTACGTAATATGTTATAGCTCGTATTAATTCCTTACTATGGACCTTGATAGTGCCTTTTCAGTCAGATAACGATGCCGTACTCCGTACTGCGTCTGTACGGTACGGTACGGAAACCATACTGGACCCGTGCTGTACCGTACTCACCCCCCCCCCCCTTGTACGCTGTACGGTACGGTACGGATTACGACGTCTAAGTCTCTCGGAGTGAAGCACAGTGATCTTCCGCATTTGCATTCCCACAAAAAGCTTTAGTATGCCCCTAAGGGAAGCACGTACTTGTAGTAGTTGCTGACGTGTTGGAAAACGCCGGCGTCCACAAACTGCGCATTGACGCACGCGACTTCCGACGCTTCCTCGTTGCACTGACAAGCGGCGTATTCCGAGAGCGGGCCCTTGCAGACGTACCGCGAGTTGGGGTCCTAAAGCATGACGTTCTCATGTACTGTTATCCTGCTGCCGAACATACATGTTCCGCGAGAATCGTCTGCCCATGGCGTCTGCTCCCGGCTTGTGCCACTACGGAGGTCACAAGTGCTGCGGCTGCGATTACTGCTGACGCGGATTCTAGCGCAAGGGCGACCGCTTGGAATGTGCTGAGGAGAATGTAGACGCTTGGAAGGCTCAGGTTCACCTAAATGTCGGATATGAACTGTTGCAGAGAAGAACACAAATTCAAGTCTACATTATAGGTTTTGAAATTTGCACATCTCCTTGTTCTGTCTGGGAACGGACTTCCACTAAATTTAGTGGAGCTTGTAGTTTGCATGTAATATAAACGCGAGAATTCTTGCTGAACCTCACAAGGAATCGCATCAAATTTCCGGCGTTGAGTGCCAAATTTATTAGCTTGTCCGCAGGCTTTTCCGGCGTACCTTCTCCTTCTGACTGATATCCCAGCGGCTATTACCCTTCAATAACCTCCGTCCGACGAAGCCAAGCCGAGTAAGAGGTCATAAAGGGCGTGCGCCGGAACTAATTACATGTGCCTGCGGGTGCAAGACGTCGAGCCGAGAAGTCCATTACGGCGATGGCCGCCGCACTGGATGCAAATAAACAAACGCATTCACGCATTTGCCTGGCGCCACACTCTGATGAGGCTTAGAACAGAGAAGAAAAACCCGAAAATGAATTATGCGTTGCAAGAGTGGTTCCTGAATAATTTGATCCCCCTCAAGGCAAACAGCTGACTTTGAGGAGCTTTTGTACCTCCGAACAATGTCTTCTACTATGTGCAATAAATTTGATACATCCGGTACTGTGACTAGTACGACTTATACCTTGAGTGTTATGCGACCGGATTGTCGAAACAAGCTAGACAGCAACGATTACCCATCAAGCTAAGATCGCCGTAAATACAAAAGCTTGCCTTGCTTACTTAGGGTGGGTTATGTCTGCTTACCTGGAGGTTATCGAGATCGGCCTGAGCACACTTTACCAGCACATGCTGGTTTGGGAGCCTCGGATAATTTTAAACGGTCCGCTTGGCTAGGCCTCGGCTCCTTATCACTATTATGAACCTGCTTCTTATCCACTGAAGGACCTACCACTCAACAAGCAACGATGTTTTCTGCTATGAAGCCAACTATGGCTCATTGTCTTTCTGGCAAACGATGCTGCTATAAACATCAACTTGCGAACCTCTGGGGCATTTAGATATGCAATCAAATTTGAGGTGAAATCTTGTACAGTTCCTTGGCTGGTCACGGGCAGGTGCACTAACAGCCTTCAAGACTCACCATAACCGCTCATCCGTGAATGCCCTCGTCGAACAGTGACGAAGACGATGATAATCCACTCCCGCTGGTGGGATGCGCTGCTGGATCTGTTGCTGGAGTGGCACTAGCGCGCTTGATTAGTGACATGAGCGTCGCACTGGCGCCACGGCCTTCACGTCGCGTCGGGCGTCTTTGGATTCTTTCGGGCGGGGCGGGGCGGACGGCGCTGCAAGCGGAGACCAACGACTGCGACGACGACGACGAGTGAAACGGATATCTGCGACACGTTTTCGCCAGACGGCCTCCCGCTCGGAAACGGCCCGCTGGTCTTCGGCGTGGCGCGGCCGAAATTGGTGTCCTAATGCTAAAATTTGCGGTTTATTCTGTCCGGAGAAGTTTGGACACGCCGTGCTCCCGCGAGAATTGCGACCACCGCCCGCACTCGTTGTGGACGTCTGTCATTCGCATGAAATATGCGCCACCGCAGTACGGCTGCTGTCGAGCTGCGCGTGCGGGTAATTTACGCCCATAAGCATTGTGTCCCCGGGGAGGTGTCGCGTTGGGTGACAAACAAGCGCCGGAAATCGCGGATTGAATGCTTTCGTGAGGCGAGATTGGAGCGAACGTGTTTTCGTGTTTGATGGACGATGGTACAATCAAGGGCCCGTAATGCGATCCATGTGTTTGCTGAACTCCAAAAGTCAGAATCGGAATGTCAGGAAACCCACTGGCTAACCCAGTCTCAATAATACACAGTCTCACAAGTCGGCATAGATGCTTTTTTCGCGTTGAAGATGCGACTAGTCTTTCGCATGTAAGCACTAGCATATAAAGTGCCGCCTAAATGCGTATACAGGCCGCTCCAAGAGATGAAACTCCGCAGGGAAACACACCTAAACGCAAGTACTTCACAGATGCGTGACCTTCTTTGCACACTAAAACTTTCTGCCAACTGTGAACCGGCCATAGACAATTCGAAAGGAGCCCGTATTACTATCACGGGGCACTCGCTACGCACGAATGGAAGTGACACGCGAACATCCATCCATTATGGCATCCGTTATGGCGTTAGGCATTCATCACATGAAAAGTTGTGATCTTTCAACAGGTACGATATACATGAATACACGCAATTGTAAAAAATGAAAGTCTTTCTCACTCATCTTGAAACTGGCTCTAACTTTCGTTCCGGCTGATGAGTTCTTTTTTTCGTTCTAACAAACCCTAGCCCCACAATGCAAGCGACTAAGCTCAGGTTAGGTAGTCTAGTTCAGCTTCATCATCCTTGGTCAAAAATTCCTCACGCATCATTAGCGATTCCCGCGGTAAGCAAACACACATTCCGGATGAGCAATCATTCCTCGCGCTCGACAGCTCTAACAAGCTCTCGTGGCACTCAGCAGGCTGCAGGCGGATTATGTGGACTTGCGGGGAGATGCCTCCTTACGAAGCTAATTAATGGCGCGGATGGAATTGAATGCGGGGAGAGCATTTCGCGTCGCTAATAAGACAACAAGGCGAAGTTAGCTGCGGAACCACCCGAAGAGGGACACCGGGCGGACGTCGGTCCTCCGACGGCCAGCGGCTCGGCAGCCGAGGTCCTCCGCGTGAGGGACAAGCTAGCCGTGAGGCGGCGGCCTGGAAGGCGTCGCATTGCTTTCGTCGCATTCTCCCTTTCCATATTGATCCTCCTCCCTCTCAGCAGGGGCACCGACGGCGGCAAACGAGCCGTGTGTGGACCTCGGCGGACAGGATATCGGCAATCTTTTGTGGCGCCCGCCGGCCGGGCGCCACGCTACCGGCTTGCACGCATAATTCGGCTATTAAGCGGGCCAAGGTGGACCGGAGCGAGCTGGGAAAATGATCGGGGACTGCGTTGTTTGGCGGAGCATGCAATCAGCATCGCATCAAAACAGCACCAAACAGCTGGTTTAAGTGTCAACATGCAGAACATAGACAGGATCGTCTAAAGGGCCATGCGGAGCGGTAACGCGCTCAGAGGAGCTTCAAAGAGGGCTTACGGTTGTACGTGAAAGCCCTGTACCTATTGGTAAATACCCCTGAAAATTATGCTTAAGAATTGTCTCGGTATGTCAACTTATTCTCTCTCTACTTCCCCTAGCCCTCCCCGACTAGAGACCGGTTGAACTTAATTAAACTAGTTGCCTCTTGACACGCGTACTCAACTACAACGAATTTACGAGCCGCTTCATATGACACCTCCGAGTGTCACCGACGGACGGACGCATGTCAGAGGGTCATCATCGGCCGACAGGTGGCCACTAGCGCCGGCTGAACGAACAACACAACTGGAACGTTCCATCATTGTTAAACGTAATGGACGGGCGACATTTGAGCTATGGATAAGCATAAAAAAGAATTCTCACAAGTTGACATCACATGCTTGCTAAAAATGGATACACGTGGTATGGTGGCTGCTAGGTCCGATCCCGTTCTTTGGCGGCCTACGTCCTCGAAGTCTGTTCGTGCATTATGGAGCGATCAGGTACCTATCTGCTTCTCTGTTTCATACTTCGAGCCATCTGTGTAATATCATTAGTACCAGTAAGTATCGTCGTCGTTGCGTTTGCGTCCACTAAACCATACACTGTACGGCAAACCAAAAAAAAGTTTAAAGTGATCAGGGGAGATCGCAGACGCTAAGCTCTTCAAAAATAATATTTGTAGAAGAGACGTTTGAGCTATAATAGGCAAGTTCGAGCCTATTAATTTTAGCAAGGTACTAAATTAACAGGCAAGGTACCATAGCTTTTAGCATAGGGAAACTTTTGGTAGAACGATCTGATGGCTCCGTCTGATTATGCGTCGTCTTAATGTTGCTTTAAGGAGGGCTTGAGCTGAGGTAGAAGTAAGTCAGTTGTCCTGTATAAAAGATCTTTACTCTCGCCTTGTAGGCAGATAGCTGAACGATAACGAGTTCAAACATTAATTCTGTTCGGCCATGGCGGCGTCGCGCAGGACCAGCGGTGGGTTCAGGTAGGGGTTTTCAGCCCGAAGGTCACTCTCTTCGTTGAACGATGCGTCCGCGTCCTGCGTCTCGGAATGCGGCTCCTCTTTCTCCTTGTGCTGCTCCTTAGCAAGGTAGTTCTGCTCCTCCTCGATGGTTTCGTCGTTGACGAGCGCGGAGAGGTAGGGTCGACGCTGCGGGAACGGCTCCAGAACTGAAAGCAGAATGTTATTTTGTGTTCTGGTGTTATGAACAAAAATCAGAAGTACTCTTTCTTCTAGTTGGATGTATTTGAACGTCAAGTAGCATAATTTGGGATGTACTGGATAATCACGCCGGCGGCACGGAATACGGTACGGCTCCAGCATTATCGATACTCAGCACAAGTACGCCCCGTACCACGCGGTTACAGCCCGTACCGTACTGCTATAGCCCGTACCTTACTGTTAAAACCCGTATCGTACTGTTACTGGTCGTACTCTCTACCGTACTGGTACAGTACGGATAGCGTTAGGTCAGTATGGTACGGAGACCGGTTACCGATCTTTAGCGGGAACGCAGCACACGAGTGAGTAAAGGGAGTTGCACACAGTAAACTGTACATTCAGTAGGGTTCATACCGTGGCAGTAAGAGGGGATCTTCCGCCGCACCAACGAGACCTCGGTCTCCTTCAGCTCGAACATCTCTTCCACCTCGATCTGGCGACGAATCTCGTCGTCATCGTCGTTGGAATTGCTCACCTGCAACAAGACTCGAATATTTGGCTTTTTGGAGAATCGTACCGTTGGCTTCGCGTCGTTGTCCTCGAGAAGGTCCTCAAGCAGGCCGTCGCCATTTGCCTGGTTCAGCTCCTGGTCCAGGCGTTCCATGTTGCGCTTCGTCCGCAGGTTCTCGATGCGCAATCGGCGCTGACGTTCGGCTTCCGCGAGCTACAACCGTGCAACGTACGCAAACATCATCGATGGAATCCTTACCGTGACACGAGCCTCCTGCTTGAGCTTCTGCTCGTAATCCGCAAAGAGGCAAATCGTTGGGTAGATGCCGAGCACGTAGTTCTTCAGCGAGTTCTCGACATTTCGCTTGTTCTGCGCGGACAGCTCCCGTCCCTTGGCGTAAGACGAATCGGGATCTCCTGAGACCTGAAGATAGCATTAAGTAGGGAACTAGAATTCCCGAGGTACCTCTGTTCGAATGTAAGTGTGCGGGTCGGGATACGGCGGCAGGAAGGACGGCACATGTGCGGGACGCGACGGCGGTACACCGATCTTCATGGCATTCGCGGAAGAAGGCGTCGGAGCGCGAGCTAAAACCACATGTCATGAACTGCCTAGTCGGAGGGGTTTTGAAGCTTAATTTTTGCTGCTCTGCAGATTTCGACGATGCTTTCAGTTAATTCTAACATTCTGGTTCGTAATTACGCATGGAAATCTAGGCTATGCCTTTACTTTTGATCTAGGTATACCTGACGAAGTTCATCCCACTAGGCTTTTTGTTTTGCCCGATCTTGGATGGATGGATGGAGATGGAGGATGAAGGATGGAGGCCCAATGGACTACGCTACTCGCTTTCCTAGCTTGTTATTTGCATCGAACAAAGGAGCACAACTCATGGTTATTCAGCTTCCTTTTCGTAGTACTAACAGAAAATTTTAGGCCCTGCTTGTAAGGCTCTGACATAAGTTTTCCTTCGGCACGAATGTTTCCAGCTGGGAAAACCTGTCTTCAAAAATATCAAACTATTCCGCGGGGAAGTTACGGAAGTTTGATGTAAGCTTCTCCTGTTTTAGCAGAGAAGACTGCGTTCGAAGTATCAGCAGATCCATCAGACTTACTCGGTGACTGCACCGGTGGTGCGCAAGGTTTGATCTTCTCGTAAAACTCCGGGAAGCTCGTCAAGTCGGTGCCCATGTTGACCAGGCCGAGAGCGACGTCCGACGGCGTTACCATCGTTCGGCCCGCGTGGTCCGCGAGCATCTTCGTGGAACGGCACGCTTCATTCATGTCTAAAGCCAGAACAATCACATGTGGATTCGGAAGGCTAAACGTACACGTAAGCATCATATTCGTGAGGAGTTCGAGAGCGCTTGGCTCGATGTAGTCGAAGTTCCACATCTGGCAGATCCCCGCGGCCGACTGCTTCATTATCCGCCGATAGATGCGCTCCGATGACATGCTATACGGAGGCGGTGGGGCGGCTTGTGAAGTACTGGGTGGATTCATAATTTTGGAGCAGAATGTCACTGCTTTAGCATCGGTTTGAGGCAAGCTTCTCCAAGCGGGTTGATGACAGAATGCCAGGATAGAATCCCGCCGTCGCAGAATAACATGCTAGAGGAGGGCCGAAGTCAGCAAGCAAGCAAGCAACTCGAGAAAGCTGCACGCAAAGCGTATCGAGAATAAAAAGGACTGCAATGACGCTGAACTACTAAGGTTATGGTTAGGGACTTGTCCGGATCAAGAAGTGAATTCGTGGTTAGATGAACTCAGGAAAATTAGAACAATGAGTTAAGTGGTCATTCCTGTTGGTAGTGCTCTTGAAGCTATTCAGAAACGGTTCTTGCTTGGGTGCGAATTCTAGATCCTGGAATTATTATGCGAACTGTTCCTGTAATAGGCGATGACCGCGAGAACATAGCAAAATCGATTTTAGCTACTAACTTAGCAGAATGTGCTCTGAAAAATGCAAAATGCTGGATACAGAAACCAAAATGCCGGCTAACCCGTCTCGCTTGAACCTACTGAGAACTCGTCCGTAACGACCCGTCGGCTAGCCAAGCTGTAAAATTGTCGTTAATGCCATTCTTAACCGAGAAGAACTTGTAGCAACCTGCTAGGGCGCAACACAAGCCAAATGACCTTTAGGAACTAGAGCTTTGTTAAGGCAGACCTGGTCATGCGTAGGCTAGTTAGCTTAGTTAGCTAGATTTCATACCATCTTCGTTAGAGCTGACCCAAATCATTTTGCTCCAAAACGTTGCAAGAGACGTGTACCCTAAGCGGCCCACCTTGCTTGGTGCACTTGCCCGCTTGCAAAGCGGCACTCGAGTGAAATTGCTTCCGCAGTTTCCGCAGCTTGCCAGCCACGTCATGCAAAGGGAAAGGAATCCATGTGCATGAGCCAAGTGTCTTCCATAAACATGTTCGCTTTCGCTGAGGACGGTCTCGATGACGAATACCTTCAGGGAGAATTCGAATGCTTAAGGCGATGCGTCGCGTCGCTGCAGCTGAAGCAACCGACCTTCGCAAAAGGTAAGTGTCCTAGACTAGCTCGGCATAATTTACTGCGTGAACTGTTGTTAAAAACGACGACGAAAGCTGAATAAGTGCCTACAGTTCAGCTGACGCTGATGAGCAGGAGGCAACTATGCGGCTGCTTGACCAAGCGGTTTCGAACTGCAAGCGAGTACGACGGGAACTGTTGGACAACACGGACGACCCGGTGAGTGTTCTATCTGATTAAAGTACAGCTTTTGGAGCCCGAGCAGATAGGCCACTGTTCAAAACTGATAAAGAGCTGCTAGGCTCAGAACAGTATCCCTAACAGACGCTATTTTGAGCTAAGATTTGGCAGTACATCGAAATCACCAATGAAATTTTACCGGTTATGGTAGAGTGTTTCACGGACCACTCTTGGAGTATTCCCTGTAATGCACTACTTCTAGCATGTCCGTTTTGCCGCTTGCCTTCTGGAATGTTTTCTCCTTCAAACACAAGGGGGCGTCCAAAGTTCTTCCTACCACGTCTTGTACGGATTTCAGGTTGACGATCACTTCCGCTGGATCGAAGAAGCGAACCAAATCGAACAAAGTCTGCGCTCGTTGTCCCTACAGCTACGCAACTCGTAGCAAAATTCGGATGTCTTTGGAGGAGTAAACCGTTTATGCGTGCAATGGTACAATTCGTTTCTTTCACCAGAGACAACCCCGCTCACTCATACAAGAAAAGTTTGAAGGGAACAGTGAGATGGGGCTTGTGACAAGGAGAAGGACCGCAACGTAGGAAGAGTGCAGGAGGAGGAAATCGAATGGGAGGACACACCTAGCCAGGCGGAGCCAAACAGAACAGCAGGTTCTCTGGGAAGTTTTGGAAGGTACCCATAAAGAAGAGCTATTAGGCATTCTCCCTGGCTGACGGGCATGTATTTGGAGGGAATCCGAGCCTGTTCCGCTTGCAGTTGTAACTCAAACAGAAGCGAAAATACATTACGCTGGAGGAAAATACAGAAGGATGCTCAAGGAGATCAAAGTGTGCGCCGGTAGAACGGGTGCCTCTCAGCCGCTGGTGCCGCTCGGCTCGATCTTCGGCTGCTTTGGTTGGCTCGAGTCGCCGCCGTTCTCGGCGTCGTCGGCGGCCGGACGCTTCGGCTGCGAGGAGTGCTCGTTGCGTGCGTCACCGCCCTCCTTCTCGCCGTCGTACATCTCCCCGGCGTCCGCAACCATGCGGTCCGTAACGGCGGCTAAACAAGGTGGGTTCGTCACGTGATGTGAGGCGGGTACTTACTCGGCAGTCGCTTGTCCGGATCGGCCATATCCATCGCCATTGAGTCGTCGAGCTGCATGCCGTCCCTCGAAATGGCTAAAGCATATCGTTCGATCAAGTATTTCATCGAAGGCTATTAACTACTCGTGAATAGGTAACTAGTAAATATTACATACGTCCTGCAATGTGATTTTAGTGTTCTAACTATCCTATTCTTCGAGTTGCAAACATGTGCAGCCGAACAACAATGCAAGATAGCTTCACAGCGCCCCCTACTGTCATCAGCTGCCGATGACGACTTTACGTCACCTAGGGGTCTTTTGCAAAACGTCCAAAGTGGTTTTACATGTTCCAAGTTGTTCTTAGCTTTAGTTCACCGTAGGCTCAGGGAACGTCCAGAAATTATGTTAGCATAACAAAGCCGATTTTTGACCCCCCCTCCTTTTTAACACTGCGTAGTGTTAATTTTATAACGGTTGTTAACAACCGGCTGACCCCCCCCCCCTCCCCTGTTGTGCTAACAGAATTTCTGGACGCTCCCTGAAATGATCTCATAAGTAGGTGTGGACTCTAGTACACCCATGTAAGACATACTCAAGACCAAAAGACCGTGGGTACTGACCGATTCTCATCTGCTTTAAGGGGTGCGGGGCCTCAGAAATGGTACTCCCTATCCTTGGGTTGTCTGTGTAAAACCATTGTTGAACTACTGCTTTCCGTGACGTCTAGGCCCCACTACCGCTCATATTGTCTAGCCGACGACACGCTCACGTACGTTGCATCTGGACGCTCGGCACGGCGGGAAGCTTGCGGAGGTTCTCCATGACGTGCTCTCTTAAGTGTTACATGTATGCCTGACAATCCCGCTATAAACTTACTGGACCGTTTGAAGGTACTCGCGGTCGTTGTGGTTCTCGGAGTTTGACGGCTCGATGTGAAGGTGGTAGCTGGGCGCGAAGTACTCGAAGTAGTCGTTGTACGGCAGCTCTGAAAGGTCCAGCATAGAGGGCCACTACTGAGGGTCTGGCACGTACCGTTCGAAATCTCCATGTCCACGGCCACCGCGGTCTCGTACGTCCAGCAGCGGGCCACGTTGCGCGGCGTGTAGCCACCGCCGCCGAGGATCATCAGCGGGACGTTCTGCTTGCGGAAGAACTCCACGCATGAGCCGTGACCTGAATACACGCAACGTTATGGGCTTGTTGTAGCCGGATAGAACGAACCTTTGAGGGTGAGGTTGAACGTTCCCAGTCGGTCGCCGTTGAGCGAATCAGCACCGCACTGTAGCACGACCGCACTCGGCGCGAACGTCTCCATCACCTTCGTCATGACCTGAAAAAAAAACGTGTGTTAACGTGTGTCCTCTGAAGATGTCCGTTGTCAAGTACGTACCGGAACGAAGACGGACTGGTAGGTGTCGTCGGTGATGCCGTCGCGTAGCGGTACGTTCACGGAGTAGTAGCGGCCGCGGCCCGCGCCAACGTCCTAAAGACACTTTCGGTTTAGCTTGTAACCTCAGCAAACCTTGAGGTCTCCGGTGCCGGGGAAGAAGTCCCCGTATTTGTGGAAGGACACCGTCATCACGCGGTCGGTGGTGTAGAAGGCCTCCTCCACGCCGTCGCCGTGGTGCACGTCGATGTCCACGTAGAGGACCCTAAAGCGGACGTTTCAACAGTGAATGGGAATGCGCGTTCGCCTACCGTTGATGGTACTTGAGGAGTTCGAGGATGCCGAGCACGATGTCGTTGGAGTAGCAGAAGCCGGAGGCCTCCGACTTCTTCGCGTGATGCAGGCCGCCCATCCAGTTGATCGCAATGTCCGCTTTCTGCTTGTTCAGCTTCACCGCGGCGGCTAAACGGCAACGGTTAGTTGGCTACCTCACGGTCGACGGTTCCCTTATGACAACTACGTACTTAAGGCGCTTACGTACTGAGCATGAAGTTACCGCAGCCACCTGTAGCTGTTGGACCCTTTACTTACTACCTACTGCTAGACCCTGCTTAAGTAAGGTGCACTAGTGTTTGGCATCTCTGTTAGCGTGTCAAGCTGATGATGTAGGTAGGTAGGCTACTAGCGGTTAGTAGGAATGGTTAGCAGTTCCGTGAAGCAACCACACTTAATTGTGTTTACACACGTCTAAGAAGGCGTAAATGATTATGCGGTTGGGCCGACATCACTGGGATGGTTTTGCTTCACTCTTCGTAGACCCTATCTTAAAACCTACCCAGAGATCCACCGCTGGAGAGTTGGCAGAACTCAAAGAGTCCCTCGAACACCGGGCAGTCCTCACCGACATTGACTAAACAGTCATTAGAGCAAGCTATTCATTGAAGTGAGCACCATACACTTGAGCATCTGCTTGTTGTACTGCTTGAGGTTGTCCGGCGTGGCGTTCTTCAGGAAGTTCATGTAGTCTTCGCTGTGGAAGCGCGTCATCTCCTCGAACGTGGCCGGGAATGGACGCTAAACCTGCGCTCGTGAACACTCAGAACAAGTCGGAATAACTCACGTAGACCTCGAGGTAGCGGTAGATGCCATAGTTGAGAAGGAGGTGGTGCGTCATGCGGATCCTGTGCGGCTTCATCACGTGGCCCTGGCCGTAGTAGTAGTTCCCCACGTTCGCTGAATACGAGAATCAGTAAGCTATCGACGTTTGAGTCCGCTCTGCTGCCAAATAAATACACCATCTGTAGAACTACGGCCGAAAAAATCTTCATTTTTCCTCTTATTTCGATGACAAATTTTGTCGGTTTCATGTCCTAATGGTCGATTTTTGTAGCAAACCATCGTCGTGCATTACTTACAGTCGTAGTAGTACGCGACGCGTTTCTTGCCATGGTCGGCCACGTTATTCGGCGGCAAAACGGGCATACTCGGTTGAGTTCCACGGAGAGCTTCGCGAGGCCTAAACTAGCGTGATTAACTTGAAAAGCTTCCACCATTTACCGCAAGAATAACGCGGTGACCGAGAAGACGCTAAGGGTTCTCTGGCTGGATTACGACTAGAAAGAAACGTTCTACAGAGCCAAATAAACGATTTCCTGACTATATCTTTAAGCCTTTTATACCTGCCTCCCTAAGCAATAAAGTCTTAGTGAATTTTAAGGTATGGCAAATTTAAGAACTAGAAGAGCCGCAAATTAAGGGACCGCTAAAGTGCCTCGAGCTTCGTCAAGTTGCGCGGCCATTGTTAGAGAAGCCGCAGCGAAAATTCCTCGAGCTACGGTACCTTCGTGGCCAAGTGTCCTTAAGGATACGGGACGTGGAAGAAAAAGTGCAAGCGGAAGGAACTTCAGCTGTCCTGAATGTTCTAGAATGAAAGCAAAATTAATAACGAACACCAATGAGACATTCAACAGGAAGTCAATGTTCTCTAGCATGACATTATTTGGTGGTAAAAGTGAGAGTGCATCGTCAAGAACAATCAAGGCAGGTTACAAATGACGCGGAATGCTTGCTTATACCTGGGAATATTGTATTTTGCTCACCACTACAGAGCCGTTAGCAAACTAGCTGGCCACTAGGACGTGCTGAAAGGTTCGTTGACTAAAGGAACTTTCAAGCACGTTTGCCAAAAAGGGCAGTCTGCATAGCCAACATGAACCTATCGATAGAACCGCAAGTTAAGTTTTAAATTAGGCAAGTAAAACGTTCCTTCGACAACGCTACCCTCACGGCTCTTGGTTCAATGCACGCAAATGAGTCGAGCTTAAGGCGATGATGTTTCGGATACGCTTGCCGCACTAATCGAGCTAAGAAACTGGGCTTAGAGAGCCTAGCCGGCCGGGTCACCAGAAGGCACCCACTAGCTGCTAGTCTTTACGTGGGCTTTAATTTAACCTTTATAGACCCGGGCAAAATATTGTATTGATGCCAGCAGATGCACTTAGGCCTTGCAAATGGTAATCGAGAGAGAGGCTGCACTTGACGCTAACACTCAGAACCACACATAAGTAACGACTGATGGTACCTGCCAACGTGTGTAGAGTACGCAGCAAGCAGTCGGTTCTGATTCAACGTTATGCGGACACTACTACATTCAGTCAAGGATCAGAGGTACTCGCATGAACTTTATTGCCTGCCAGCATGCTCCTTCAAATCGACATAAACTACTGGAACGAAATCCTGGATTCTCGCCCTGCATATGGGGCATTCCCCGCCGTCGTCGAGGATCCTCTGCACGCACCGTCCACAAACGTTGGTGTGTCCGCACGGGAAGAAGGCCATCTTACGGCCAGGCGTCGCGCAAATCTGGCACTCGTCGGATGCCGCCACCGATGCGATGCCGCTGGAGACTTCTGCGAAGAGACGCACCACTCGAGAGACTCGCTTGTGGCATACGGGGCAGTAGCGTCGACCGGCGGAGCACTCTGTGCAGGTGTTGACGTGACCGCATGGGTACATCAGCGCGTTTGCGGTTCTCGCGCCGTCACACGAGTGGCATACTGGCGGTGGACCTAAATAATCATGTATAGAGTGAAGTATTGTGGCGTAGGAAGCTTACTAAACGTTCTAGCATTTCCTTAGCCTAGGAAGGAACCAGCTGAGTTCCGGACGGGTGGCTGGAAACGTGGATTTTCTAGTATTGGTCACGCGTGCAGGCGATATGCTGCTCGTTAGGGGCCAGATTTTTTGGTGTTTTGTGTACGACAACCTTGGCTGCAGGCCTATAAGTAGCTGGTGTGCCCCGCTTACACACGACTCATTCTTTAGGAACTAGGTTAGGTTAGCTACGTTTGGCACTCTGCGAGAACGAAGATCTACAAGATGGATTGAGGCTGCGGTTCCTCCTCCTAATGCTAAGCCTAAATGCTGAGTGCTGTTCTGAAGTGAGTACCCTGAGGTTCATGAGCTATGTCAGCAGCAGCACTTGAGGAGCAAGCTGGCTCCACTGTCGGCGTTGGCTGGCGCTGAGTGGAAGCAATTCGAGTTGGAGGTAGTTCAGCGCAGGTGGAAACGGGCAGTACGTCGTTGGCGCACCCGTCGCATATAAGGCATGAGAAGCGTCCTCCGCGCAGCGCATCGCTTCCGCACGTCTCGCACATGTACATGTGGCCGCATCCTGAAAGCGATCACTGTCTGGGTGTCGAATAATGTGACCATTTCATAGCCACTCTTCTTGCTTACTTGGAATCACCGCGTTCACTTTGTGGTTCCCGCAGACCCAGCAGTTCTCGACGAGGTAGCGCTTGAGGTCGTCCTCTGGAACCCGCGAAAAGGTCCTCACCGACGTGAAGCATTGCGCACAGGAGCTCCGCTTTAGCGTACACGACCAGCATGTGGACAAGTGACCGCATGGCACCACAACGGTGTCCGACGGCTTCTCGGAGCATACTCGACACGGAGGTATCGTTGTTCGACGTGAGGTCACCGATAGCGGACCTCCGAGGTGGACCGCTGCCATTGGTGGTAGTGAGGGTTCGCCGACGGTGGTCATCCCTGAAACTGCCGCAAGTTGAAGAATGTTTCGTACAGTTGAGGCTATCATCGCACACAGACGCGCAAGCATGGCAGTTATGGTCTCCTGCTATCATTCCGCTACCATTACATTTCTTCGTATCGCACCCCCTGGGAAAAATATGGGACACATTATTTTAACCGAGCTAGACAGGCAAAAATGCATTTTACGGAGCGGATTTTAGCCAACGATTTGCAGAGATCTATGTTGAACTTGACCGTTTTCGTGCAAAATTGCCTAAAGTTCCTAACAAATTTATTACCTCCAAGTGCAATGTCAAAAGCAAAGCTTTCTAGAGATTGTGCATAATTTCTGGATGTTTCGCTTTTGTAAATTCAGCAGAAATGAAGCCATAAATCGATTAGATGACGTGCGTCGGCTGCGTGTCGGAGAAAAGGACGCCATAGCAAACAAACGGTTCGCGCGTGACTCACGCGCACGCTTATTCAACTTGCGCGGACTAATTAGTTGTTTGGGTGCAACATGCGGAACAAGCAACGATGAAACGCTAAATGAAACAAGGGCATGGGCCAATGTGCCGAGAGCATGGCACAGCGTGCCCTTGTTTCGAATCCAGCAGCTCATAAATAACTTTCAAAGATTTTTGATATGATATTTGCGGGCACGTCGTGGCGATTCTGTTTAGCAAGCGTTAGCGCATCTCCATCGTCAGTAGAGGAAGAAGTGGCTGGTTTATGGGCAGTGCAGACTTTTCCTGACACGCTACATCCATCAGTGTCTGATTGTTGAGTCCGCGCAGAGGTTATATTTCGGGGCAAACAGCGAGAGGCCACGGACTGCTGTTGGTAGGACACCAGCCTGGACAGCTTGTACGAAAAGGCACAAAACAGCTCGGCTTCAAGCATGCGTATGCGCCACTAAACGGCGGAAAGAACATGCTTTACGCTTGCTTGCACGCCGATTGTGCGAATGCTAATGGTCACTTCCGTTGTTACTAAATTAGTTGGGCATGTTGGACGGGAGTGTATACCCATACAGCCGGTCAGGCTTTTCTGGAACCCCGGCACATACCTAATGCGCATCCGGTCCGTACACTTTACTCGTCGTTCAATTCAGACCACAGTTTTACACGTACACCTCTTATCTCTTTCAAGGTCTCAACAACCATTGCAATGCTTTATGGGGTTCATAAGTGGCACGCGTCGATAAAACTCTTTATTCGAGGCAGTCAGTTGAGCATGCATCGGTGCGTGCATAGGAAATACCGGTATCGGACTGTTGGGCGTGAAGCTGGCGGTTAGTGGAAAATGTAGGGACGCTGCATGGTGAGCTTCAGATCGTCCAGCGGCACGTTTCCCTTGAGGACGAGCACATTTCTGCGGAAATGGTCGAACGTTACGACGGTGAGGTACTCGCGAGCGGCTCGGTTCCCGTAGACGCCGACGCGGACCACAGTGTGCTTGCCTTGTATGCGGCACCTTAACCGATTGCGGTGATAGCTAGTAGAAACTCGACTGCTTGATGACTCGCACGCGTACCGGAATCGCTTCCGTCGATCGGTAGCCTCTGCGACGTCCGGCGTCTCCGAGAACGCAACGTTGTCGGACTCTCTAAGGCGTAGCGAAAGTTCGCCGACGAAACTATTCGCGTCGCGTAGAGCCAAAAAGTCCTGAAAAGTTAGGGTTGAAGCAGTCGACTCTGGCCCAGTCTAAGGTTACCCGAATAATCTCCGCCGGGAGTGTCAGTATGCCGTCCTGCGGCTGTATGCGGCTGTGAACTGAAATATGCAGCTTATGCGATTGCCACGACGAAATGAGGGCACGGAGTTCAGCAGTGTCGATGGCGGCCTAAACATGCATGCACTAATTATGTGTGCACCTTAGAACGTTGAACTGCTTACCCTATCTGACAACTGATCCGAGGGCTAGCCTTAAAATACATAACTTTCGGTAAATTACCCTCTTCGTCGAGACGGTGATCTCGCTGAACGCTCGGATACAGGGCTGGTTGAGCACGCTCGCTAGACGTGCCCACGTAACGCCGGGGTTGTGCATGCCTAGGTGGAGGTACTGCACGCCAGCGAGTTTCTTGCAGTGTTCCAGCGCGCAACTCGCAACCGCGGGAAGGTTGTCGAATCCGACGCTGTAGTCCGTGTCATACAACGAACCGATTTTCGAATTGGGCGGCATCGAACGCAGCAAGGAATAGAGCCAATCGATGCGTGCCGAGAGTGGGATGTCGAAGAGTATTTCGCGCGGCGGGTCTCCGTGAGCTGGGACGCGGTTCATGAAGACGGGGATGACGCGCTCAACGAATGCGTCCCGCAAGTGCGAGCGAACTGCGTCGAGCGCTTGCGAAAGGCCGCGTGTCGTCAGTACGCGAAGTATGCGCCACTGATCGTCTTTGCCTGCCCAACGGTAAAAGTGCAGGCTCAGCATCCCGGGGCTCTCGCCATAGAACTAAAAGTGTTGGGTCATCAAGTCAGGAGCTCCATTGAGCTCCTATTCTTACCACTACACGCACGAAAAAACTACTTCGCTGCTGAACAGTGCCAGCGGCCCATCCGATAACGTTCGCGCAGCGCCGCGACACCAGCGTCACCTTCTCCAGCTCGTTGCGTGGCAGGAAACGAAGCACCTCGATCAAGACGTCCGTGGCAATGTGCAGCAAGACGCGTGGGCTAAACTGGACGAGTACAAGCTGCAGGAAACAAGTAGCGTCGCAGAAAGAAACAGTACCTGTGGTGTACGGCGATCGGGGCATTCGGACAACCCTTTGTGAAGTCCACCTCGACGCGGCATCCCGTACTCTTCTTCACGTGCGGAGTACTAAAATGAACGGTATGTGTGCACAGTCTGAGCAAGCTTAGCGTCGAACTTAGTCCTTAACATATGCCTACAGTGTGGTGCTTAGACCTATGATGATGCCTGCGATCGCTTACTCGGCCGCCATGACGAACGTTACGGTAGCGCAGAGGGTGGGCGTGTGGACGTTCGCAAAGTGGAACACTTCGATGAAGGACGTCCGACCTTCTTCGTCCTTGGACGTACAGTGGTGGCACGGGAAGAACTCGGCGTACGCGCCCGGAAGATGACACGACGCGCTGACATATTCGGGCCAAACAGTGCCTGCATTGAAGGTCAAGCGGCGCATACACTCGGGTGACGACGACTGACGGAAGTCCTAAAGTCGACGAAAAATTGGCCGTAGGGGCATGCTCTTCTTGTTTTTGCACGTGTACAGGCAACGTGAGTTTGTGCTAGATTGCCATGCCAAAATTGCCAAAATGCCATGGAACTTCCTTACCTCCATAAGCTGCTGAATGTAGTCTTGACGCGGTAAGCTGTTCTCGAATCGCAAGTCGTCGACGCACGGAGAGTTTACAACTGCGCTCCTTTGCTCCTCGTCTACGGCGCTCCTTTGCTCCTCGTCAACCGCAGTCCTTGGCGCTTCATCAACTTCGCTCCTTTGCTCCTCGTCAGCTGCGCTAGTTGGCGCTTCACCAGCTAGGCACTCTTGTTCATCATCAGGCTGGCTGCAGCATAGGCCCATGACTCGGTCTAAAGCAACATATTGAGTTGAATCGGTCAAAATGCTCAGCCCATAAACAAATAACGTTCTTCATTGTGTGCTTGCCTTGTCAATACAGGCATGCAGTGAGAATAGAAAAGCGAGGAACGTTCAATCGTCGGAGGAATGTCTTTTGCGATTTCTCCCACAGAGGCTGTCTGCCGGCCGGCCGGCGGTACAGCGACCGTGGTGAGCCGCCGCTGCTGGCTCGATTGGCTTGTCATGCTTGCTAGTGTATCGAGTATCGATACGGAAAGTTCTCCGACAACACTTTCAGCTTCCACCGCCACTGCATGACGAGAGACAACAGGAATTGCTTCATAAGAGATGTCCTCTCGGTGTCGACGACCACTAAATAGCTTAGCGCACAGCAACAACATTCGATTATGCTTTTTTTAGTAGGCCCATTGAAGGAATTTACAGATTGGTGCTATAGATAGGATTGCTGAATATTGCATACTTTACTCTAGAAATCATGCGGTATGAGCGAAACGACGTGTAGTGTTCACAAGCGACAATAAGCACCGAAGGCTTAACCTCCTGGAGCAGTTCGTGGTGGTGTGTCGTGGTCGCAGGCGCCCTTCGATCCCTTCTCTCCGTCCGAACAAGTCATTCGTGGCGAGGGCCTGGGCCGCGCTTCTAGCGTCCGCCGCCGCTATCGTGGATTACTTGCACCAAGCAGAAGTTTTTGTATATGAAAACGCTAACCGTTGTACGTAATAGCTTTGTAGCCAAAGCATATTCTGAATTTGAAGATGGTGGACCAACTGTGCTCCTGCCATGTCGTACAGGAATCTGACACACGAGCCCCAATCCAGTGTTGATCAGGTCTGGGGGTTTTCAAAATTCAAACCGAGACCGAGCGGTCGCAGCCCTTGTGTTGATCCTGGACCTGTGTTTGGCCGTGTTCATACACCTGCGAGGCATTGAGAGAGATATGCGAGGCACGTGGTCCGGGAGCTTTCACGGTGAATCACCTTACGGTTTGGGTGACTCACGACCCACAACAAAGCATAGGTACAACGGTCCACGTGCGAAGGGACCACTTAATCTCGCGTTGTCCCCGTAAATCCGGTTCTCTCGCGAGACGCGGTAATTGGCAGTGCACGCTCACAAACGTTCGGACACACCGTCCCAGGCTACCGCATTATCCGATGCACTCGTACTTATACGGGCGAAAACACGGCTCGTAATTGGACATGAATGCCGACGCTAACTCATTCTATGCTGGTCTTGGTACCCCTGTTGTTACGGCTTCGAGTGGGTTATTGTGGGTTAGTCGATGTCCCGTTAACAGCTTCATCTCAAAACGCTTAGTAGGAACTAGCCTCTCATGTGCGCTAACGCGAATGCCTGCATGCGTGCCGTTGTCGGATTCAGCCGTTCTCAACGAGCAAATTGCATGCTTCTGTATGCGGGAGCTTAGTGCACATGAAGCAAACAACATCATGCCGACATGCTGTCTGAACTTTCAAGCATCCGACAACATGCGGTACCGCTTGGTACGCATGACGCACGCATTCCAAAGCATGGCATGATGCATGCATTTTACAACAAAGCTAAATCAGCCCCTGTCTAGCGTTTGAAAAGATTTACTTAAAATCTGTCGTAGGTACTTATCCGAGAACCCTTTTTAACTATGGGGCGATGCCACGTCAGTTCCAAACACTTTGCCGGCCACCCCAGCGCTTAAAGTCATGGGGATTTAAAGAACGTAGCGGACCGACCGAGGCGCGTCAACGACGAGCTTTAAGTCAGTGATTGACCCTGGAGCCAAAAAGTCCACTTCATTTGCTTACAACTGCGAAGCGGGTTGCGTGCGCGGTGCGGGGTCACATGAGCTATGAGCGTTCATCGGTGAACCACTTAGGGTTTGGGTGACTCACGCCACCCGAAACAAGCATACATCGGTCCATGTTGTGAATACAGAACCTCGTTTTATCCCGTAAATCCGGTTCTCTCGCGAGACGCGGTAATTGGCCGAATCGCGAACGTTCCTGCGCACGGTTACTTCCGGACAACCGCATTATCCGATGCACTCGGATTATAAGGACGTAAATGAGGCTCGCAGTTGGACGTGAATTTCGACGCTTACCTCATTCTAAGGTGATTTTGGTACTCTCCTGTTGCTGCGGTTTCAAGTGGAGTTGTCTCCAGGTGGTGCTAGCCTGGCTACTGAGCTGTCCCTCTTCTTTAGCATTCGGCTAAGCAAGTTTGCGGTAACTAATTTGTCTTTCGGTACAAAATCCCCAGAAGATTATCTGGTTCTTGCCTTGTACTTTTGGATAGTATCCACTAATGAGCTGTAGAACCTTCGTTACCAACGAACAAGCTTATTGCAATTCCGCTTCCTTAGCCTACCGGCCATAATGAAGTTGCCGTTCTGTGTTCCTAGCGATATAGTCCCCACAAACTAGCCTAAGAAGCCCTGCTTGAAGCCCTACAATCAGCTTATCGTAGTCTTTCTGCATTGTGATGCCGAGCGGAAGTAAACTTATGAATAACCGGAATCAATCAAGTAGCGAGTAGCGTGCTTTTTCCCTGCGCAGACAGTCTTCTGTGCGCTTTCTGAAGGTTCCTCATAGGACTTTCGCAGAAGTACATGGTTTACGCATGGGTCTTCCTTCGATTTCGAGGGACCCCGCCCAAGTCTTCTCGAGCTTCGTCTGCCCCTAGAACCCCATAGGGCTTCCCGAGTACTCTCCGATACCTTCTTAAGCCGTCAAGCTTTTCTCGGTTCCTTTGATTTTGAGGTATCCCTTTAAGTCTTCCCGACCGTCGTGTATCCCTCGGCCTTCCCGAGCACTAGGTGTCTTCTTAATCGCTCCAAGCTTTTCTCGACTTCCGGTCCCTCTAAGTCTTCTCTGTTTGCGCATGCTTCGGCTTAAAAGACCGACGATTAGCGTCGCACAGGTGGCGCTCTTAACGCGATTCACCTGCATACCTCGAGGCCGTATGTGGGCGCTAAAGCTCTATAAGTGTTCTACTCAAAAGCCCCGGTTATTCGCACTAAGTCGGCTAAGCTCGCGCTCCCGTATGCACACGCTGTGTGCGTCAACATGGAAGTGTGTGCGCGTATGCTGTTGCGTCAATGCGTCCTGGCTTTCCCATTGAAAACTTGCACTTCCCGGTCAGCACGCGGTAGCGTAATTGATATCGTTGGAGTGTGGCGTGGCGCACGCAACGATTAGTTATGTCTAGAGGTCTGAATAAGCTTGGAAGGTTGCTTAGGATGAGGCTCAATAGCGGAAGTCAGTAAAGTCGAAGAAGACTACTTTCAGTCGGGTCAAGAAAGAGTCACACAACTGTACCCTTCCATAGTGGAAGAAACTAGTAGGTAGGCCCATATAAGAAAGCATCGTGACATGTTGCACCAGTATGTGCACTGAGCTAGAATTTGTCAAGATGAAATTGAACCGGTCTTCATTTCAGTTCCACTGAAAGTCAATAAACTCGCATGCTCACTTAAGCACTAATCTAACAGTCCTTTCTGCTGCCGTCAGTTCTACAGTGACATCGGTAGATCATGCCTGACTAGCTTGTCTCAAACACCGACAACAAGAACACCATGTACGTGGTCAGTTTATACCGGTCTGCCATTTTGTTGCTGAATGTTGCTTGCATTCGTCTTTATTCATTCCCAGCGGCTCACGAATCCAGCAACGAAATTGGGGCCACGAGGTTCGCTGGAGTCATTTGTCTTCCGGCTCGCTTGCACCACATCATTTGATTGCCCCCTTCTCAGGCGCTAATCCGTTAAGCACCCCTAGCAAGTCAGGTGTCCATTTCCGCCGTTCCGCCGCAGCTACGTGACCCGCTGCCGTGTGCACGGAAGAGACCTAATATTCTCGCGAACGGCCCCTTAACGCGTGCACGTGTCGCGTGGCCGTTACGAGCAACCAGAAAACAACAGCTGATGCATGCTCTCACGAAGAGGAGTTTCAGGAGCCAACGCTTGAACCCGAGCAAACAAGCCCGTGAGAAACCGATAGAACCTACGCCAGGAATACGGGAAGTCCCTCTCCTGGAAATCGAGCAGGAAATTCATGGGAGCATCCCTACATGTTATGCCTGAAATTTACGGCATGGGTTCATCCTGGAATCCTTGTTTTGGACCTATTGGAAACAGCCGCCGGAAATCTTTAGCGCGCACGGCGCGTGGCCATTGCGAAGAGGTCAGTAAGCTCAAAACAATAACCGATGCTCTCCCGAAGATGGAGTTTCAGAAGGCAAGACTTGAACCCGAGCAAAACAGACACACAATGACCAAGGGCATTGCATGAAGCCACCCTGAGACATTGGATGCCCCTCCTGGAGATGCCGTGTAGTCTCGCCCTGGGAATTCCGAGAGGCATTCCTGGAGCTCAGAGCACGGAATCGTCGTGAAACTTCTTAAAACTAGCAGTGCATTGGAAACCGCCGCTGAAAGACCTGGACGTAGATGCTTAGAAGACGGTTCATCGCATCTGTCTGCTAAAGTTTAGAAAAATAAATAAAACTTCTAACTTGAGGCTTGCTGGAATCTGTGGATTTACTATATTTTGTGCCTCTTTTGCCGCTCCCTGACCTCCTCATCACGTGTCGCGTGAAAGTGCGGTAACATTCAAGAATGCGTGCACAAACAACACGTGATGCCCTCT
>JNEY01000439.1:109489-120720 GCA_020875895.1 Aphelenchus avenae
GCCCCTATGGCGCGTCGCTTCCTGTCAGCTCCGGCATCCAGCGTAGCGAGTGAGCAGACGTTCAGCGTTGCCAACGTGGTCTTCGATCCGCGCCGTTCGAAGCTCAATCCTCGTCGCGCTGAACAACTTATTTTCCTTAACCGTAATCTGCCGCTTCTGAACTACAAGTACTGAACTGTTGTATCCGCTATCGAATAGGCTAATGTTGTTACTTGTTTGCAATAAAAACCATGATAAACGCTTTTTAGGTGTCTGTACGAGTTTTACGGGTCTGTACGGCTTTTTACGGGCCGTACAGCTGTACGGTACGGCGTACGGTACGGGTAGGGGTCAGTACGGTACGGCGTACGGTACGGGTAGGGGTCAGTACGGTACGGCATACGGTACGGGGGGGGTCATGCCGAAGTCTATTTAATACACGCTAATGGAATCTTAATTCTGCTGTGCCGGAGGAGAGCTGCGCAAATGGGTAGAATAGTGGTAATCAGGTAAAAAGCACAGAATTAAGCGCACTAAGCCGTGCGCGAGAAGTCTTCGCGGTAGCCTGTGTGCTATCTATGCATGTAGACAGAAATTAAAAGACGTAGCTCCGTGTAAATGAAATCCAAATACGCGACCGACAAGAAACTTCCGTGGAAGGTTTGTACAAGGGGCTGCCTATGCTGGGGCTTGAAGAGGAGAAAGGAGGATAGGTAGAGGGGATAAAACGAAGTGAGGTGGAACCATGAGGAGAAGCGACGGCTGGGGAGGGATACGAGTTTGCGAAGAACCTTACCACTTTCATTTGATGTCCGAGTTTCCAGACAAAATTTCACGAACTGCACAATTTTGCACTATTCCATGGAAGGCGCAAGTGGAGTCTTTGATCTCCCGAAGCCGCTCAACGGGAACGTCAGTTTTACACCGACCGTTATCTGATTTGCAGAGCGGTGCTGCAAAAAGGCCGCAGCGCATGAGAACGGCCTTGAACGTTACACTCGGCGAGGATCACGTCATTTTGCAAGGCACCGCAATGGACCTAAGCGCAGAGTTTCACAAGGTGGGCAAGAACTGAAAAGTGGAATTGAATGAGAACTCTAATCCGGAAGGAGATTTTGCAAATGTAGCCCGCAAGAAGATAGCGGTACCAATCGCCAACTCAAATTGCCGACTGTTTTGGTCTAGGCCTGCTATCAAGGAATGCACGTAACCTGCATAAGTTGAACGTATCAGTGCAATGGCGTGGGTGCCTTTCACTTCTTTCCAAATCTAATCCAAGACATTTTTGCAAATCTTATACTCAGTTGCTCCTAATCGTTACTCCTTGAAACCAGATCACAAGGACGAATGTTCCTACGTTGGTTTACGGTTTACCCTTCTGTGCTTTATACTTTACAATATAGCAACAACAAAATGCAAATACAAGGCTGTGCATAATGCTATCGGCAGCTAAAACACACATCGCAAAATGTTTGGCTCATGGCTCATAGAGCCGAAGAGGTAGGCAGTGGTATGCGTTAAGACATGCCCTGTGGTTCGTAGCGAGGCTCGGCTTGGCGGTGGTCTTGCTCGGACCGAGCAACACGCTCGGAGTAGCCCTCTTCCTCGAGCGCCGATATTGGCTCGGACTTCACGTAGCGCGACGGATGAGAGCGGAGGACGCTCTGAAACAAGGTCGGTAGGTACAAACAAGTAAAGTGCAAATGTGCTGGTACCTGAAATATTTCCTCGAATCGATCCGCCGTCAGCTCCGCCTTCTCCTTCATGCCGCTGCTGTGCTTGATCTCGGCCCTCTTCTCGCGCATCCGCTCCGCCGTTCGACGGTTCCGCTCCGCGCGTTGTTCGGGCGTCTCGGCAGCGCGTCGCTTTCGGCTCCGTTCCGCGTTGGCTTGTCTGAATCGAACGCTTTCTCCGGATGTCTGAAAGTCCTTTTCGTGCCTACCTCCGCTGATGAACCGGGTCCTCTGGGACCTTCCCGTATCGAGGTGGCATCGACGATGACGAGCCCATGGATCCTTGCGAGTGACCCTTCTCGGGTGACGGTACGTACTCCACGCTCGGTTCACGGTGGTCCACTCTGTGGGGCGCTGGGACCGACGACGTGGGAGGCTGCTGCGAGACGGTGATGGCGAGCGGCGGCTGCGTCGTCCCCGACTAAAAGTTGAGCCTGTAGCTGAAGGTATAAACCTGTGCTTCAGACAAGTTCTTGTCGTTACACATGCAAGTGCAAGTGCTTTTCTAGTATGGAAGTGCAGTGTGCAAGCACTTGGTCATTCCCTTTCTTGGCCGTTTCGCGCTGTGCAAGTCCCTATGCCCACAAGGCACAATTCCGGAAATTGATGAGTTTGCTAACCTCAAGAAGATTGGTTAGACTTGTTGTGTACAACACATGGTTCGGTTGGGATGAGTGTTGAAAACCGATTGCTAATTGTTCTCTTGTTCCGCTAGGGCTAATTTTGCTTTTGGACAGAGCTCGGCATTTTTGTACCGGGGCAAGGACCATGCCACCTCTCACTGCTCGGTGCAGTCCATTCTCCAAGAAAGCTGCCGATTCCGGCTTCATAATGCACAAGACTCTGCCCTGTCTAACGCGCACTGACGGGTGCCTTACCTGAATGATGATCTGCTGTGGCTGCGAGCCGGCACCCGTCTGCGCGGAGAACTGGATCTGCTCTGGGCGGATGTTCTCCGGCAGCGTCAGGTGGATCATCAGCGGGCCGGTGTTGCCCGTGCCCACCGGCAGCGGCAGCGTGATCACGGTAGGCTGAGGCTGTGCCACCATCGGGTAGCAGCTGGTTGTCGGCGCAGGGACGCTGATCGGAGCCGTGGCGTAGCTTAGAGGTTGCTCTTGGCAGTGTGCTGTTGTGAACGACTGGGACGGACCGGTGGGATGATGCATGGGAGCTTCAGGTCTTGCGGCGCTTGGCTGTCTAAAGCGGAAGGTTGGGTCCCCCAAAAATGATTTTGCGGTTACCTTAGAGGGATGCCCTGTCTCGCCGACTTTCTCACCCGCTTAGCCATCCGCGCAACGATCGTCGGCTTAAACTCGCGTTGCACTTGCGTTGAGCTGCTTGGAGTCGACTCTTCAAAGACTTCCGTTGCCTCCTCTATCACCTCCGTCTTTCCTCCGTACTTCTTCAAGCGTCTGGCACGCCGCATTCGTTCAGAATCGCGCTTCAATCGGCGCTCTCTCTGCTCCGGCGTTTCACGTTGACGTCGCATGCGCTTTGCTTCCGCATCGCGGTTGCGTCTTGCAGCCTTCTCCACTTCGGATTCGCGAGCCATTCGTCTACGCTTAGCTTCTAGGTTCTTTGCGCGTCTTCGAGCGGCCTGCTCGGCGGTCTCGGACTCGCGCCGTTGCCGCTTTCGGAATGCTTCACGGGCACGGCGACCGCCTGCTGCACCGATATGTGGTTCCAGCTCTTCGGACTTTAGGCTTGAGGAGGCGTCGCGATGGTAGTCCTGCAAGTGATATGTATGTAAGGCTCAAAATGCGAAAAAGGTAGAAAGCACGCTGCCATAGCCACAAGTACCAAGGGACGCTTCCGATGGATCTACAGGCTTCTTGCCAAAGTTTTTCTTGGTTTAATATGTCCAAGACAATCGCAGGACAGTTGGCCAGTAGGCAGGTTTTGGTTTAACCGCGAGGACCAAGTCTACCGCTGGCAGCTTGCAAAGTCAGTTTGAGCGTCCAACGACGTACCTCTCTTTCTGCCTCCATTCCGTGCATCACTGAGTGGTGCACATTCTCGACAACTGCGTCAACGTGGTTCATCTCCGCGTACGAATGCGGCATGCTGACAGGCATCGAGTACATGCCACTAGTCGACGCTTCGGCGATGGACGTCGGATGAAAAGTGGCAAAGTTGGTCGGAGCCATCGTCGTGTAGGTGGGCATCGGCACGGAGTTAGGCATCGATGCGTTGGAGAGGATCGCTGGCTCGTAGCCATGGTGTAGGCCCTTGGTGGGTGAAGAGACGTAGACTACCTGAAACGCAGGGAAATGAGCAAGTCAGCGATAATCGTAAGTTGTTGCACTTTCGAATTCTTCTCGAATGCCGCAACACTTTTTCAGTTTTCGGGTTGAGGCATCTCGGAGACCATAATTTCCTCCGCCTCTTCCGAATTCCAACGTCTTGACAACGCTAATGACCAACTCACCGTCACTTCGTTATCCACAAGGGCATTCGGGTCGGTATGCCCTACAGAGATTATGGAGTCCTGGTCCGCGTAGAGATCGTTCTTCAGCTCGTCCTCGACGCCTCGATACTCTTCAGTGACCTGAAACCGGCGTGTTGTTATTGCTGCTATCGTAGGAAAACCTACGTTGTAGGGCACGTAGCTGCTGTTGGACATGACGTACAGTTCTCCGTGATGCGTCGCTACGGTCTTTCCGTCGGACGCACTGTACACGATGCCCGACGTTGAGGTGACGTAGGAATCCATCACGTGAATTCTGAACAGAGAGCTTAAGCTAAGGAGCGAACAGACACGTGCAGAGTTCACGATAAAGATACAAAGGGAAACGAAGATGCGTCGGAATCCTCCAACAGAGAAATCAATGGATTGATCCAGACAATGGACTGTGTGAAGACTGTTAGGGATCTTCACGCTTCGTTGGCTTTGGGTTCTCAGCATTCAAATGGCCACATTCACTGCCGTTTTTTAAGCTTTCTCAGGCTTCCACAACTCTTGTGGAAGGCCAAAGTCCTGAAGCGTAACCAAACAGTTCGTTGGCATTTTTATACGACAGCCAAAAACGTCTCATATGCACGCAAGACTTCCGGTATTTCAAGGGTCTCTTTGTCACAACCCGACCACGACTGTTGAAAATACCGAAATAGAGAAACATTTCCAGTTCGTGAATCACACGTTAATAGCGTTGATAGGTTACAATTAAACAGCATGCTTATTGACCTCATGAACACTGTGAAAAAACAGCGTAGCCTCATAAGATTTGCCATTCTTATGCTCGGCGTAGCACTCCTGTAAATCAACATGTCTCCCTGTTATGACCAACCTGAAAGTTTGAATTTTTCATAGGATGCCAGCTTCTTCCCTACACCGACTCTGGGTAACCCTAGATTTGACCCCTAAAGCACACGGACGTACACTTGGACACTGGACAGTGGCGGTGGACGCACGGACGTACAACCGGGGAGTGAGTGAAATCCTAGCAAACTCGAAAGCGAGAAGGAAAAACCGACGCGTCGGCGTCGTTTTGCGACGGACGAACGAGGCCAATCAATGCGAAGTGACGCGCTGGCGGCGGGCTCGTCGACGGGCGCCCACGGTGGGTCCGTCCGTAGGGCGTCCTCCGTGTCCGCTTACTAGCGGCGGCTGCTTTCGAGGGTCTGCTGTGCGCACTCGTCGCGCTGTGGGATGCATTGGGCGTCGGTTCACAGTGCGTGATCATTGGTCTCCTACCATGGTCACTGTTACGTTCTGCTAGATGTCGCAAGGCAGAGAGGGACTACCAAACGGAAAACTTCAGTGGAATACACAAGACGAGAAAACGAGTCTTAAGAATAACCGCACTGAAATCTCATTTCGCAAAGTCGGCGAACATCAAGCAGCGTAGCACTCAGAGTACAACAGTGGCCTCCTTAGCGGTCGTCTAGAAACACGGTGATCATCATGGGGTAGAAAGAGGACTCTAAATGTAGCGAATGTCACGCTTCAAGTTGAAGCCTTTGAAAGTCACGGTTCTCGCTGTGACTTCTGCAGGCTGTTGGACGATGGAGTACGTAGTGCAGGCACATTTTATGCGTGCAGCTTTACGCAACGAGCCTAAAAAAGCTAACACATTCAGGTTCTTGACCGCTAAGACCCGAGTCGTCTTGATCGGCCGCTTGTAACACGACTAACGATTCATACCTTGGGCTTGTTTTCAGAATCAGGCTCAATGGGTTTTACTGAGTCTCCACTCTCCTCGCCACTTGAGGTTAGTGAATGTAATTAAAGACGAAAGTAAGCATGTTTGAATTCACTTACAAAGCCGGGTTCACAATTGAGTGGACGAATCCGAGACCTTGTAACGCCCCGACGTTGGACTCGAAATGTTCACTAGCAGGGCGTGAGAACGTAGATAACGTTTGACGAGACGTAGCCGCGGATTTACGGACCAATCGTACGAAATTATCGAAAAGTCGTGACTTGGTAACTCCGTGTTCTCCTTTAGCTAGTCCTTTGATTTGGCAAGCGCTGCCTGCATGTGCACGCATGCTGCTTCGACTTTATTCAGAAATTTCAAATGAAGAAAGAACAGCTCTTGTGAAATGTAATACACCTCTCGTCCTGCTAAGGAACGAGTCATTTATGCACGGTGCACTGAGACGTCACCGCTTTGTTCTGCGCGAATGCTGAGCACCTCATGCGTCTTCTCATTCTCAAGCACTTGGTCCACGTTGTCGCGGCGCCAGCCTCGTAGAACACGGACGACATACGGCTTCGGGCTGCTAGACGCCAAGAACGCCTGAACTTCCAGAATTTCAGAGCCCGAGAATACGAAAACCGGACCTCAGTCCCTCTGTAACGTATTCATAGTGCCTCACCGCCTTCAGCGAGGTGAGAAGTCCTTCGATCCCGCCATTAATTCCTTCCTCGTAGAGGATCATCTGCCTCGGCTCACTCCATTTCTTTTCTGGAGGATCCTCCTGCTCGAGCCACTCGACGACATCGGTCGGGTGGATGAGGTCTCCGTAGAGGTTCGGCCTACCGATGTCCAGCCTGCTGCATGCCGCGATGCCCGTGAGGCGTATGTACCGACGCGACCAAGGGAACGAATAATATCCTCGGACGAGAACGATTTCATTGCACAGGAGGAGCTCACCGAAGGCGAATTCAAACGCTGCACCGGAAGCGAAGCATTCGACGAATGCCTCGACGGCTGCGTTTTTCCATGCCGACTTGACGGGCAGCAACGAAGAGAGGTTCTGTATGTAAGCGTCGCTCTGCATGTCACTGTCGAGCCAGCGCGTTGAAGCGTCCCACCTAAGCGCAACCTTTTGTGAATACATTTTGTGCGGTGCGCGACATTTCCGTCACCCGCACAGTTCCGTCCCAATGAAACAGACAAATAGCAGCCTCCATCAGGGAATCTCTACAGCGAAACTATCCTCAAATTTTCAGCGAACCATCCCGTAACTTCCGGCGAGACCATACCCTAATTAAAAACAATGCCCAAGTTGCCTCAGTCCCTGCAGCTCTAGAGCTTCGTCCTTAAACTATAGATCTTAGTCCCACTATCGCAGGCTTAGACCGAGGCTAAAAGAGTCTCACTACGCAGGCTTAGACCGAGGCTAAAAGGAGCGCTAAAATTGGATAGAATATGTTAATGCGTCGCAAACGCGTACAATTGATAACAGAGTTAACAAGTCCTCTCCGCCCGCAGAGTGAACTTACATCCCCGGAGCGGACTGCCGGGTCCAGTTTCCTACGTCTGTTGGAGAAAACGTAAGCGACTGGTAAGATAGGAGTTTAGCGACAATCTGCTATAATTTGCTCACCGCAATTCCTGGACAATGGCGAACTTCAGACGCTTGGCGAGGTCCTTGCAGTCCGTACAAGTAAACCTTGTACCGTCGCGTAGCAGCACGCGGGTTCTCTGCGGAGAACGACTGCCGGACGAGTACGCTCCAAATTCGAGCTTGGTCACGACGCGCAGAGGTCCTTGCTGCTCGGACAGCTCGTTGCTGTTCACGATGACGTCGTCGAACTGGGTGCTGACGAACTGGAGACGCTCGAGGTCTTCACGCGCAAGCTTCTCGAAGATGGTCAATAGCACTTCATTCGGCATGAAGATGGCGTTCTAAAGCAATAGCAGTAAAAGCTGTTTTTTCGTGTTAGGCTGGTGTTCACGGCGCCTCATATCAATAGACTAACCTCGATCGGTGACTGCTGGAACGCGACACCAGCCCACTTGAGCCATGGGGTGTTGCCAAGAGTCTTGCGGGTCTGAGCGTCGTCGAGATCGCAGTTTTGCCGCAGCAGCTGGCAGATGTTGCGCGGATGCTTGCCCTTGATCCAGGCAGCCACCGACTGGCACGCGTAGTGGTAGAGACGCGGGATGTCCAAGAAGTTGGCCACCATGACCACCTCGAGCAGTTCCGACATGGGCACGTCGGAGAAGCGACGCTCGGACTCGGTGAATGTAAACCATTTGCATTCTTGCGTGAGCGGGTCCTTCTCGATGACTGCTTCCGGTGCATCTAGAAAAAAGCTGCGTTTCGAAGCCTAATTCATAGGCGAAACTGATCGTAAAGTATCATGAAACGTGCGGTTGAGTGAATATCGGTATCGTTGGTCGGAAGCAAAAACGCCCAACACATGTCCCATGCACCAATCGATCACCTTCTCGAACATGCGAGAGGTGACGGTCTTCACGGGGAAGACGCCCGGGAAATCATCGTGTTCCTCCAGGCCCAGGTCTTCGTACATCTTCTTGAAGGTGTCCGAGAGGCGTAATATGTCGAGGTAAACAGCAATCTGGCCATTGTCGGAAGTCTCGCATGTAACTTGGCGCCGCACAGCGGCGTTGTTAGCATTCGAAGCGCTCATAGTTGAAGAATCCGTGAACGTGGACTAAATCCGCATATTGCAATGCAAGTGACACCAAAATATATATTCAAGGAAAGACCTGACCGGAAATGCACTATTATTTTACCAGACGGTTACTCATGATAAGCTTGCAAGTCAAACACGCAATGCTGGAAGCATGTGCTTAGCCGTCGCGAAGCGTGACGAAATCGACGCGTTTTCCACTGGGTTGCTCGAAGGAACAAGAACGAATGGTCGGACTTTGCACCGAAAATGCGTCGTGCCAGGGTAAAGCACGCTTGCAGTACCGTTGGAGGAGAAGCGACGGTTGAGCGCATCGTTTGAGCAAAGGGTACCCAGCGCCGAGTGACTCATCATGTCATAGCAGAGGCAGGCGGAACAAGGGGACTGGCAATAAGGGATTGCGTCTGGAAGACTGGGCTTTAGGAAAAAAACGAAGCGACAATTGTTTGTCACAAAACGACGGAAACCCGAAGATCAAGGTTTTCACAGAAACTTAAACGCTTCACCTCAAAATCCCCGTGTGCTTACCAACTCATG
Source organism: Aphelenchus avenae (assembly GCA_020875895.1). Lineage (NCBI taxonomy): Eukaryota > Metazoa > Nematoda > Chromadorea > Rhabditida > Aphelenchidae > Aphelenchus > Aphelenchus avenae. Next base: position 118,568 of record JNEY01000439.1, read on the forward strand.
GCATTCATGCAAAAGGTTTGGATAGCTATGAGGTAACGGGCTTGTTTTGGATCCCTTCCCCTCCCTTGACACATTTTTACCACTTTTAAAAGGCGCGTGATCACGATGCTTATGCTTGAGAAATCACGTAGTACGCATGACTGCAGGCATGTCTGCACACATCACGTCATGCGAATTTTCCTACATCCCACTCTCCGTGCATGCGATACCGCTTAGTTCGCATAGGTGCATGCTTCTGCATGCGGTACCGAATGGTATGCATGTCTGCATCACGAATGTTTCTGCGTGCGGCACAGTTTGGTACGCATGACTGCACGCATGCATGCGTCCAGAATGGAATGCTGCTACTTGTTCCCAAAAGTTAAATTATCCCCTTTCCCTAAAAGTCCAATCAATTTTATTGAAATTATATCGCGGTTAACAGTCCGCGAAGTGGGGAAGCGAGCCCGTGCCAAAAGGCTGCGTCCAGAAATTATGTAGTGAACCCTAGTTCTTTTTGGCCACCCCTACTTTCCGTTATCACTTTTTCGCACTACGCTCATAACGGTGATAATCAGAGGTAGTCATCAGGCAAGTCCGACATGTGGTCTATTGCGTTCAGCTTTCTTGGAAGCCCTCTCCAACGGTGCTATGACATGCTGGGAATGCGATGTTTTGCACATGACACCAGCGCTTTCGTTTACGGAGATTCCGCCAGCGTCCGCGCTTAGTCTGGGACCGTTGGCTTGTAGCGCAGGTTTAACAACCCCGTGTTTTCTTGTCTTTCTTGTCAGCTTTGTTCGAGTTTCTAGGGACGATGGAGGTGCTGTCCTGTCCGTTGGCGGTTTTTACAAACTATGTTTGTAAAACCTAGAACCTAGAACACTATAAGAAAAAACCTAGAGTCGAAAACGAAAAGCCTAGAACACTGGGTTTTTTCAATTTTCTTGGTGGAACCGACGAGGCCTTTTCGGTTCACCATCAATCCCACACTTTATTGCAACGTGGTCGGCAATTTCCGACATTAGCTGCCGAGTTTTGCGCCCTGACAAGATTCGTTTTGTAGCGCAATAGAAACCGCACTGCTTACAACTGAGTGCTTCACGGAAATAAGCAGTGTGTGAGAAAGCGTCGCACAACAACTTGTAGCTACGACTGTAAATGGCGTTGAATCAGACATAGGCACGGATCGTATGGACCGATCACCTGGAGCGCGTGAATTACCAAGAATCTTTGGATAGGTAGGCAAGCTGTGCTTGCATGTGCATGCGTGAAGCGACGAATTTATTAAGAAATTCGAAATGAATAAAGAACAGCTCATAGGAAATATAGTAGACCTCTTGCCCTGCTAAGGGACAAGTCATTTATGCACGCGTCACAACAACGTCCTCAAAGCGTCCTGCGCGAATGCCGAGCACCTCATGCGTCTTCTCGTTCTCAAGCACGACGTCCACGTTGTCGCTGGGAAGCTGATGGCGAATGCGGACGGCGTACGGCTTGGGGCAGGTAGACGTCGAGAATGCCTAAACTCGTCTTAATCGAGAATACGGACCCTGGAATCAGTCCCTCTACAACATGTCAAGCTTACAGTCCTTACATTCGCTCTACAGCGTAGGCATCGTACTTACCGTCTTCAGCGCAGTGAGTAGTCCGGAACTGAGGACGCTCTAGAGCATTTGACCGGCGTTCCCCTGAGTCGGCTGGTGGATTTGGAGAAGGCTCGACTACTGGTACAGCAGCCGGCCTGCGACGGCATCGTCTCGTTGAAGAAGCTTCGAAGTACGTTTTGCAGAGTGAGCGGCCAATGGTAGTAATCAGGTTGTTTCTAGAGCGCTTCCGCCGGTGTCAAGGGCATGCGACGTCGGGCGGGCCTGATGGAACTGAAGCTGATGGAGCTGGCGCTGTTGCAACTGGAGCTGTCGACACTGAAGCTGTTGGTGGCGGTGACGCTCTAATGGACGCAGGTACGTATATGGCGTTAGAGGCGTCGTTTTGGGGCTTCAAGCTGTAGGTCTGGCCCTGGAGGCTTCAGACTGGAGTTTTGACTCTGGAGGCTTCGAAGTGGTTTGGGAGCTTCAAAGGAGTCGGGAGGCTCCAGAATTGTTTGGAGGCTCCGGAGTAGTCTGTAGGCTCCAGAGTGGTCTGGAGGCTCCAGAGTGGTCTGTAGGCTCCAG
>JNEY01000440.1:10493-23603 GCA_020875895.1 Aphelenchus avenae
CATACTTCAAGCCCACGGCGAGTCATTCTTGAATCTGGAAGCTTGTAACTGGGGTCGAACGTGTTGGGATCAAACGTTATTAGGCATAATGTGTACACAAGCTATATAATTTAAAATGCATGGGTCGGACGTAGTTTTGTTCCATGAAAGACCAGGACAAAAGCTATTCGAACAGTTTGAAATTTTTCTGTAAGTTTTCCAGCCTGGAGCGAGGAAGGTTGAAATCTTGATGACGAGGTACGACGTCTGAAGGATATCCGATTCCGTGGCTGGGTTCCTCGTCCTTCCTCGAAAGAAATCCGTATCCGCTACTCTTCGACACGCTATCGTGGGCTTCCTTGGATCTCTGGTTGAACGAAGCGAAAGTGTCATGCGAGGAAGTAGTAGAGGACGTTGAGGTCGAGCTCCGGAAGAAAAGTACGATGATCACGAGGGCAATGACCACGAAGATGCCCAGCGCGATGAAGGTGGTCCTGCGACGGTGACTCAGCTCCTTCTGCAGCTGCTCTGGTGGCAGGCTGGCCAAAAATTGACGGTCTGAAATTCGGGAAATGTGCGAAGCATGCGGGATATGACGCAAATTCGTCCACCGAAGTAAAGGTGCGGATCCATAAAGTCTATTTTCGTGCTTGATAACAATGATATTTTCTATGCTACGGGTAGTGATTGTCCCAGCACCAACGAGTAAAAAATCGCATACCTTCTTCCCGTGCTCGTTTCTCCCGCTCGAGCTTCTCACGTTGCTGGCGTTCCTCGGCGGTCTCCGGGATGACGATCACCTTCCCAGGGTGAGACAATGCGGCGGGTCCGGGTATTTCGTACCGAGGCGGTAGAACAGAACAGGGAACACCGACGTTCACTGGTGAATACTGATGGTCCATGCGGGCAGCTTTCCAAGACATTATAGCGTTGAAGACACGATACCTGTTATGAACGTGTGCGCTGTTAAAACTGCACTTTATAGCGAGACACATGGTACTTTTACTTGCTATGTTTGAGAAGGGGGCGGCATTGTTATCTCTCTCGGCGCTTGTCTGTGATCGCGGAAGTGAAAAGTGTTTACCGCGGAGGTCACGTTCGACAATGTACTCTTAGCGAGTGCGGAACGTGCATCTGAATTAAAACGAGTCTGAGGTTCGCCCTGCTTGGCTCAAATGGTCGGCGCTGAGCGAGTTATGCAGACAAGAAGTGTCCGTCCATGAAGCTTTTAACGACGGGATCAAAACTTACCGTATTTGCTGAATTATAAGCCCTCCCCCCAAAATTATAAGCCCCCTCCCCCCAAAAATATAGCCCCCAGGGGGGACCTCATCGGTAATTATAGCCCCATGGGGTTATAATTCAGGAAATACGGTAGATACGCTAGATTTTCCTGTATTAGGCTCACCTATAATTAATATGGATATTTTTTCTATGTTTTTTTTTCTTCGGTAGAAGAAACCATATTTTCCTGTAGCAAAAACCGCAACGTCTTTGTTTTTAGTAATTACACAACATAGACACAGCAAAGGGTCTATCTGAACTATTATGAAACATATTTCTATAATAATTCAGCTTAAACTTTAATAATCCTCTTCGTGGGCGCCGTCCGGAACACCCTCGTTGAGGTCGGGTGAGCTGACCGTCGTTGGAGAAACCTACACTACAGAATTCGATCACGTTAGGTAGACCAAATCGCAAAGGATTGTAAGTCGAAAATGGCAGTCTCTTGGACTAACAGCCACTTGATGGAGAAGCCTTTGCATGACTGAAAAACCTAAAAACCTGTAGTCCCGAGTCCTATGAACCGCACGAATAAACGAGCAGTGGGAAGTGTCTTTTCCTAGAGAGGGGGCGCGGCTTCGTTTCACGGCTTGCAGTTATTAAGACGCTTCATAGTTTAGCCGATAACAACCCTGTCCAACCGGGCCGGGCCTCATGAAACTGCTGACCTAGCTGGGCCCCGGGCCGGGCGGCCCTATGGTAGGCCCGGCCCGGCCCGGTAGGACCCGCGTGTAATTCTCGAAAATAGGCTGATTTCATCAATATTTTAACCATTTTTTACCAAATAATCCTGAAAGTCCCAGTGCCGGTGCCTGCGGCAGGTTACTTTATGTAAAGAGCATCCAAAATAGTGCATTAAACTCGCTGCACAGGGTAAAATTTTACCTGTAGAAAAATACCAAAGGGACCAAAGGCACTTTTCGGTTCCTTGCCGGAACGGGCCTTTTACCGGGCCTTTTAGGCCCGGCCCGGGGCCCGGGCCTCAATCGAAGGCCCGCGGGCCGTGCGTAACGGTAATTCCGTCACTCAGCATTTGCTCGGAACAGCAAAACGAAACTATGAGAATGCACCGGCTGCAGAGAACGATTGATAAGACCCGAGTTCCCTTGGACTTAGCAGAGTGTACCACAATCATTCTGCCACTTTATCGACTGGCGTCCCTTGCATGAGTTCCTAACATTTTGGAACTACAGCGTTTTTTTGCAGCAAAATACCTGCTCTTGTACCAGTTTGGCAAGTACTCAATTTGATGATATTTAATTTTTAGCATGCTGCTAGTTTTGCTTATGGCTTCATTCGTTGCACTGAGTCACTGCGGTGCAGAAGACACTTGCGAATCAGAACAACAATGTCGACGGCAGGAGGCGGCAAAACTCTACAAGAACATTCTCAAGAAGGGTGAGGTCGTCGGGAGCGCTATGAAGCCGGCGGTAGCCGGATCCGCAGCGCCAGTCCAGTACACAGTGAAAGGTACCCGTTTTCCTACGTGTATTCACGTCACAATGGACGTTATAGCAGTGAAAAGCGGTGGACGTATACTGAATGTAATGGACAATACCGCCGGTAAGGCGGGAAAGGGCATGTCGGCGATACGACTCGACCTACCGCATGCGAAAGCGTATGCCCTGCACATGGTGTCATTGATGACTAATTGCCTCTAGAAATTATCACCACTGGAACGTCAACTCACTGCTAAGCCGGGCTAAGGATCCGCACGCTTCTGCAAGTTCTCTCGGCGTCTATGCAGGGAAGTCGGTCAACAACGCTGCACTCTTCCTGCAGGTAAGACTTACGAAGTTTGAGCACGTACCGTTTTTCCTCTGTTTAGTACCCCCCCCCCATCCCCTCCAATAGTAACCGTATATAGTAACAGCGTATTCTTACTGCTTCTTGTTAAGAAAGTTGGTCCTGCTCTCGCAGTTACTACCGCCGTCATTGACGGTGTGCGGATCGGTAGTGCCGCATATGAGGACTACAAAGCTCGTTCCAGCGTACCGGAAAACACTGTCAAGACAGTGGCCCATGTAGCGGGAGGATACGCCGGTGGATACACTGGTGCTCTAGCTGGCGGCGCTTTCGGCGCAAAAACTGGCGGTAAGCTTTCACATTCCCGATAAGTTTTGATTACATTCAGAAGTTTAGGTATTGTGGGGACCGCCTTTGGTCCTGTGGGCAGCCTTACCGGCGCGGCCGTCGGTGGCGTTGCTGGCAGCGTCGCGGGCGCCATCGGTGGTGCAATCGGCGGCGCGGAGCTCGCAGAAAGAGCGTCTGATGAAGCCTTGAAGCTGGCGATGGACGAAGGAAGACGCCAGGAACTCAAAGAAACCGCAGAAATGGCGCTGGAAACGGTTCAGGGGCTGTCCATGGCTGCGGGCAGCGTCGCCGCGGAAGCAGCAATCGACGCTGCTTCATGGGCCGTTGACGTCGCGAATGATCCCGCCGTACGTGAAGGTTTGAAACAAACAGTCGACGCGGCTACGAAGACCATCGTTGATACCTCCGAAGCCATTGCCTCCGTCAGTTCAACAGGCTTTACTTACGCGAGGGATGCTGCGATGGAATCGATTTCATGTGCGTCAAGCCTGTTGATGGCGTGTCTAACTGTGCATTATTTAGCTGATACGGCACAGCAAGCTCTAAGCACAGCACAGGAGACTGCGGAAACAGTAGCCGGACTAGCGAAGGATGCTGGACTGTCGGCGGCCGAGTGTGCCGTAAAAATGACGAATACCGGTGCTCAGTGGATGGCATCGACTATTTCGAACCTGAAGTCCAAGTTGTGAAGCGCTTTTGTGTGGTGATTCGGATTGATTGCTCTCTTCGAGCCTGGTAAATCAACGAATCAGTCTGATGTGCCAGTTTAGAGCATTTTCGTAATATGGTCGTTTTTTTTCTTTTCCCGGTCGCCATAAACGACATGTACAGTCTCCCTATTCTCGTTACAAATTTCGAGCTTACTATGCGCGAAAAGGCCTCAAAGGCAAGATTCTTCTCGATTTAGCACTTTACACGTTCGACACAACACAGTTTGTCGTCTAGTTGGCTGGAACTGTAAGGCCTGATTCGAGCAGCTACGCCCCCGAAAAAAGTCGATATCTTCCAGCTTCGTCCCCGTGCGAATTATGGACTCATTATGTATTGGTCGGTATATTGCGGTAGTGCATCGAGGGGTAGTAGCTAAATGTGCGGCGCAACTTTCGGTTTTTTTTTTGTTTTACGCCATCATTGCAGCGAGCAAGTACAGACGCATACGACATTTATACAGTCTCGCTGAATGCCAGTTGCGATCCGCGACTTGAACGTCAGTCAGATCATAGTTAAGCTCAGATTAATGGTCCATAGCATTCATTGAGCTAACTGGTAGTTATGCACGTCCAGTAAACACCTTCCAGTGATTTACTATTCCGAAATACGACGAACAAACCTGAAGATTGTTCTTTGATGCGCATTGATAAGCATGCACAACCCTGATCGGACCTAAATACTGCTTATCTTAAGTCTTTTCAAACTGAGCTTCGGCATATTTCAGTATCTCGGTGACTTATTGCGTCTTCATGAATTCACAGACGGTACCAGCGACGACTCGTCGTGAAAATGAGGAATCAGGCGACTCCGATGGTCTCGAAAGTCATGCTCTAGAGCAGGCAACAGGTAAGAACTGTCCCAACCGAGCTGACTGTCGAGTTCCCGTTAAGGACCTGAGCCTTATTATATCCAAAGATCGGCAAACCCCCCCCCCCGTACCGTATTGCCGTACCGTACTGGCCCACCCGTACGTACTGCCGCACCGTATTACGGGCACGGTACGACCCCAGTACGGCCCGTACTATTTACAAATTGCCAGGAAAGGCCAGCCGTACTGTACTGCCGTACTGGATGCCCACCAGTACCGTACTGCTGTACCGATAGTACGGCGGTACGGTACGGTACGAGCCAAGGATGGGGACTCCCCGAAAAACAACCGAATCCGAATTTTCGAAACCGAATCCGAAGCTAAACGACCGAATTCCCAAATTACCGAATCCGAATTTTCGAAGCTTCCTTTAATTACGATCAAAACGATGGAATAAACTGGTGATGCCAACGAAATTTGAGGCCAAAATTTTGAAAATACGTACAACAATTGCTCTGGCGGCGCCTAGCGGCGGGCGATAACCGAACGTGTTTGGTTGGACTTGACCGAACCGAATCGAGTGAAAAGTTAAAAAAACGAATCACTCCAAATTTTCGAAACCGAATCCGAATCCGAAGCAAAAGGACCGAATTTCCGAATTACCGAATCCGAATCCGAATCCCCCGCCCTGGTACGAGCCGTAATACGATACGTAATACGGTAATCCGATCTTTAGTTATATCCTCGACACAATTATACTTTCAACCTAGCGCTATGCCTAAGTACACATGTAACAATGTTCAGAACACAATTTTAGAGTCACTACAGTCGAAACAGCGGCATGTGTGCAAGTATTGCGACAAGTCCTTCGCGCGGGCAGTCAGTCTAGTGCTCCACGAGCAAGCACACACCGGCGAGAAGCCCCACGTTTGCGAAACTTGCGGCAAAGGCTTTGCGCAAATGAGACATCTTGTAACGCATACAAGAACTCACACGGGCGAAAGGCCTTTCGCTTGCGATCAATGTGAACGGAAATTCGCGCAGACCGGCGACCTACGCATTCACAAACGGATTCATACCGGTGAAAAACCGTACCATTGTGAGGATTGCGGCAAGAAATTCACGCAATGCTCAGCGTTGAAGTCGCACAAAAGAGTTCATTCCGGGGAGAAGCCGTACAACTGTGCGCACTGTGACAAGTCGTTTGCTCTTTCGGGACACCTCAAGGCCCATCAGTTGACACACACCGGTGAGAAACCGTTCGCATGCGAACAGTGCGACCGACGCTTTGCTCGGGCGGAGCACATGAAGGCACACGTGAAGCGAATACATTCTGATGAGAAGCCATTCGCTTGCCCTCAATGCGATAAGGCATTTAAAGAAAGCGGCGACCTTACGAAGCATATGCGCGTTCATACCGGTGAGAGGCCGCATACGTGCGAAGAGTGCGGTAGCAGCTACGCTAGTTTGGAGTCACTTCGGCTTCATGTCCGCTCGCATACGGGGGAAAAACCGTATAGTTGCGATACCTGTGGCAAAAAGTTCAGCGACAAAACGAATGCGGCGAGGCATTCACTGATCCATACTGGGCAAAAACCGTATCAATGTGATCAGTGTGGACAGACGTTCACCTTCAGAAGCGGCCTGACTGTTCATCGACGAGTTCATACAGGTGTCAAGCCGTATCATTGCGATGACTGTGACAGGGCATTTTCGTTTCACAGCCAATACATGTATCACAAGAGAGTCCACTCAGGCGGAAAGCCTTACAAGTGCGACGTGTGCGACTTTAGATGCAGATCATCAAATGCGCTCAAAAGTCACAGACACACGCATGGCGGTGAGCGACCGTTTAGCTGTTCCATCTGCGCCGCAAGCTTTTCGTTGCACTTCCGTCTGAAAAAGCACGAACTAAGCCACAGCGGAGAGAAACCTTTCACGTGCTTGCAGTGCGGAAAGGGCTTCGCGAAGAAAGAAGGTCTGAAGGTGCACTCACGCCGTCATACCGGAGAACGACCATACAAGTGTTCTCATTGCACTAAGACGTTCGTGCAGGCTAACGCTCTACACGGGCATGAACGCACGCATACTGGTGAGAAGCCATTCGAATGCAGTTTCTGCCATCAACGGTTTGCCCACCATGCAACTCTTGCCAATCATCGACGAATTCACACTGGCGAACGGCCGTACGCATGCAGCGAATGTGATAAGAAGTTCGTTCAACGTGGGGACTTGACTAGGCACATTTCTCTGCATGGCAAGAACCCGGCCGCCTTCAAGTGCCGCTTTTGTGGCAAGGGATTCCGATCGAAGCACTACTGTGCGAACCACGAGGCTCACCACTGTCCGCAACGAAATGTGAATTTTAGTACAACCTTACATTTAGGCAGATGCTGCCGACATTGAGAAGCTAGACGGGAAGCGCTAACCTCATACGCAAGGAGACTGCCCACCGACCGGAATCGTACCTAATAATAAACACGTTTTCAACTGATTGTCACTTTCACCGAATGGACGTCTAACTACTAAGCTTTGAATGAATAACAACGGTCTTGAAAGAACAGGATTACGCATTCCTAGGAGTAAAGAATGGGCTGATTAACTAGCCGTTAGCCGTAAGTTGTATGCGTACGTACCATTCACTATCGCATGCGCCCCCTTCCTTTTCACGCAATCCCTCAGAGGGCCCGGCTTAAAAAAGGCTTCTGTTTTCCGATTGATCATGCTTGATCCCCTCCCCCCCCCCCCCCCGAGGGGCATATTTGGCCAAATATTACCATCATAGGCGCTTGGCACAAGCGTGCATATCGTTCACTATCGCATATAAGCAGGATGCAAAGTCTGAAAATTTGGACGGCCAACTTTTTTTCGCATCCAATCGACTGGTCTGAAACTTCCTAGCTTTACAAAGCTTTTGAAAACTTATCATTAAATGATACCAAACTTAAACGTGTAACTCGGTTTGTTGTTACGTGCGTACACGGAACACCGCTGAAGTTAATAAGGATTAGTGAACTTCTAATGCAATCAGTATTGTTCCTTGTGTGCGTTTGTGGTCGGATCTGTCACGCACATTATAAGGATCGGCGTGTTCTGATACGGCGGTATGTTCAAAGGCCTGGGTGCTCGCCAGCGGAATGGTGCCGATTTCGATTTGGTTAGCACCATAAACCGGCGAGGCAGATGTGGTCTGCCATCGTTCAGAAACAAAAATTGCGGGTGGATAACCTCGCCGTACGTTAGCTGCGATCCGGCGAGATTCTTTTATTCATCGAGCAGCGGCGACAAAAGATCCATTAATTGTTGAGCTAAACAGTATCTAGGGTTCAGTAAGCAGGCTTCAACCATGTGCAACGGGCCTCAAAGTCGAGGCCCGGCCGGGCCCGCGGCACTGATAGCGGGATCACTTTATGTTGCATATGGGGGAGGACATAATATGTTTTTTGGGGAAGGGGTCTTTCGCGTTACATATGCTGCCTTGAGAAAGTTCCACCTTCACCCGATGCCCTGACCCCCCCCCCCACCCCAGCTCCCCCTTTATAATCAACTACTGTGCACCGATTTAAAGACAGCAGCGATCTTACGAAGCATACGCGCATTCATACTGGTGACAAGCCGTATCAATGCAAAAAGTGTGGTGGCCGTTTCGCATATTCGTCGTCACTTCGGCACGCTCACATGCGGAAGAGAAACCGTACAAGTGCGACACTTGTGGCAAAGAGTTCAGCGACAAAACGAATGCATCGAGGCATGCACTGACCCATGCCGGACACAAACCGTATCGCTGCGAACAATGCGGACAGGAGTTCACTTTCAGAAACGGCCTAGCTGTTCACCAGCGAATTCATACTGGTGCAAAGCCTTATCGTTGCGATGAATGTGGCAGGAAATTTTCGATGCATACCAATTTTGTGTATCACAAAAGAGTCCATTCAGGTGAAAAGCCATACAAGTGAGATGTGTGCGACTATAAGGCCATATCATCAGCGATTCTTAAAAAACACTGTTACACGCATGACGGCGAGAAACCTTTCAATTACAAGATGTGCACCACAAGCTTTTTGTCGGGTTTTCATCTGAAACAGCACGAACGAACACACACGGGAGAGAAGCCTTTTATTTGCACTGAGTGCGGAAAGGGCTTTGCAAAGAAGGCCAGTTTGAACGTGCGTGCACGTCGTCATACGGGAGAAAAGCCGTACGAGTGTTCCAGTTGCACTAGAACGTTCGTCGATGCCGACGGTTTACGCAGGCACAAACGTGTACATACTGGTGAGAAGCCACTTGAATGCAGTTTCTGTCAAAAACGGTTTCCCAGCTCTGCAGCTCTCGCGAAGCATACCGGCGAACGGCCGTACGCATGCACCGAATGTGACAAGAAATTCACGCAGCGTGGGGACTTGACTAGGCACATTTCGCTGCATCGTAACAATCCGTGGGCCTTTAACTGCTGCCATTGTGGCAAGGGATTCCGATCAAAGCACTTCTGGAAGCAGCACGAGGCTCACCACTGCCCGCAACGAAACGTAAGTCTTCCTAGAGCCCTAAAGACAGTTAAGCAAGGAGTCAAACACCCAATTGAAGGTCACTCCCCCACGATTCCATCTTGTGAGGCTGCATCAATAAAAATGTATTTAGAGCAGGTGTTGGGAATACAGTGAAGATGGACGAGAACCGCTGACCTGATACGCAAAGAAACTGCCCACCGAGCGGAATCTACTAATAATGAATATTTTTCGACTGTTTTATCATTTTCACCTGACGAGCGTCTAACTACTAAGCTTAGAATGAATAGGAATGGTCTTGAAAGAGCAGAATTACGCATTCCCATTCCAATTTACCTATTTCTGAAAACCTTCAAGACTTAAAGGCAGCTGCCTCTTTCGTGACCTTCAACATTCGGGATGATTTGAGCAGCAACATCCTTGCACCGAGTAATACGTGGACTGAATAAACTAGCCGAACATTAATTTTTTTTTTTCAATTTTTGATCCCTTCGGGGGTACGCGGTCAGCACCCTGATGACCCCTGTTGAAAAAGGGACGCAGGACTAGGCTCAGAGGCCTCGAAAACTCCAAGGGCACTAAGACAGGGCGAAATTCGGTCGAGAAGGTAAATAAAAAAGTCTCCAACGAACGCACACAGAACAGCGCTTTAGTTAAGTAGTATGAAGAACTCATTATAGATATAAGTTTTTACATCCATATCTTGCGACAATCACAGCCATCGATACTGGCCAACACGGATGGCGCCTGTTCCTTTTTTAATTTTGCCCTTACTCGCTGCTGCACATGCATTCTGCATGCGTTTCCCAGCAACAAATAGTACGGGCGGACGACGGCCTCGATGAATGATACTGTAGTAGAGATCCGCGACTTGAACTTCATTCACATCATGTGAAGCGCAGATGAAAGCTCCAGAATTCATTAAACTAAAAGTACCCGTATTGGCTCGAATAGAAGGCGACCCTTAATAGTGGGCGACCCCTAATAGTGGGCGATCACCAAAAACTTCACGGTTGACTTGTCACTGAGACATGTTTAGAACACGTTTTAGGCCATAACTATTCATCCTAGACGAGAACTTTTTGTCACTAAAATTTCGAAAAATTTTGCTAAATCCCTAGAGGAGACCCTTTACTACTTTCACGAAAGCCTGGCAAATTTGACCATCGAAAAATAGTGGGCGATCGCCCACTATTCGAGCCAATACGGTACACTCGTTAGTACAAATATTTCCCAGTAACGTGATTATTATTCCGAGATCAACGAACGATACGCCGACTGTTCGTTGATGCGCACTGAGAAGCATGCACAAGCCTGCTCTTCCCTAAATACGACTTACCATAAGTCTTAAGAGAATATTTTCGACAATTTGCAATACCTCGGTGCCTTATTGCGTCTTGATGAGTTCACAAATGGTATCGCCGACGACTCATCGTGCTGATGAAGAGCCGCGTGACGACTCCGACTCAGAGCTGGCTACAAGTAAGTATCGCCCTAAACAGTCGACTTGTCGCGTTTGTGTCAAATTTGTGAGCATTTTTCTCTCTTCGACATAGAGCCACGTTCTACGTAGAAAAGAATTTAGAATCGACAAAATCGAAACGGCGGCATTGCTGCAAGTATTGCGACAAGCCCTTTGCCAGGCCGGCCAGTCTAGTGATCCACGAGCGAACCCATACCGGCGAGAAGCCCCACGTTTGCGAGACATGCGGCCAAGGCTTTTCGGTGATGAGCCACCTTGTGAAGCACGCCAGAATTCACACGGGCGATAAGCCTTTCGCTTGCGATCAGTGTGAGCGGAAATTCGCCCGGACAAGCACTCTACGCATCCACCAGCGGATTCATACCGGTGAGAAACCATACAAATGTGAGGTATGCGGTCAACAATTCGCGACTTCCTCAGGGCTGAAGTCGCACAAAAGAGTTCATTCCGGGGAGAAGCCGTACAGCTGTACGCAATGCGAAAAGTCGTTTGCTCTTTCCAACCACCTCCAGGCCCATCAGAAGACACACTCCGGTGAGAAACCGTTTGCGTGCGAACGGTGCGACCGACGGTTTACCCAGGCGGGACACGCGAAGATGCATTTCATGCGAATGCATTCCGATGAGAGGCCCTACGCCTGCACGCAGTGCGATAAGACATTCAAAGAAAGCCGTAATCTTACGTCGCATATGCTAGTGCATACCGGTGAGAAGCCGCATACGTGCCAAGTGTGCGGTGTCAGCTTCGCACATTTGTCGTCACTTCGGCTTACGCGCGCTTACATACGGGCGAGAAACCGTATAAGTGCGACATATGCGACAAGACGTTCGTGAGCAAAGCGCATGCGGATATACATTCGCTGACCCATACCGGAGAGAAACCGTATTGCTGTGAGGAATGCGGCCAGACGTTCAGCTTGAGGCACAGTCTAACTGTGCATGAGCGTGTTCATACAGGTGCAAAGCCTTATCACTGCGACGAATGTGGCAGAAACTTTTCGAGCATTTCCAACTACGTGATTCACAAGAGAATCCATTCGGGCGAAAAGCCATACCAGTGTGACATGTGCGACTACAGGTGCACATCATCGAACCTTCTCAAAAGACACAGTTACACGCATGGCGGTGAGAAACCGTACAGCTGTAAGATGTGCAACGCAAGCTTCCTGTCGGATTTTCATCTGAAACAGCATGAACGAACGCACACGGGAGACAAGCCCTTCGTATGCATCGAGTGCGGAAAGGGCTTCGCGCAGAAGGATGGCCTGAAGATGCACGCACGACGTCATAACGGAGAAAAACCGTATAAGTGTTCCTATTGCACTAAGGCGTTCGTCGACGCTACGGGTTTACGGTCGCACGCACGGGTGCATACTGGGGAGAAGCCACTTCTATGCAGCATCTGCCAAAAACGGTTTGCTCGCCACGAAACCCTTGCGAGCCATCAAAGAATTCATGCCGGCGGACGGCCGTACGCGTGCAGCCAATGTGATAAGAAGTTTGTTCAGCGTGCGAGTTTCAATACGCACACATCACTGCATCACGGAACTGATCAAAGACAGACTGAATGCAAGCGCACGGAATAACAACTTTTTCTCTCACGAATGTTCCATATCTTGGACCGAACAGGTGTCCAGCTAAGCTTCGAATAAATTCATCACACGTTCTTTTCATTTAATGTACCTGAAAAGTGACGCCAGTCCTCTTCCACGACTTTTACTTTTCATGTATAGTTCAAGCAAAAATACGGCATTCCCGAGCGTGGCAACGAGCTGAATCAAGTAGCCGGACTTTTTACCCAACTAATCCCAACAAATACTACGCTGCGGACAATGCAGTAGTTGCTTTAAACCGAACCTTGAGCTTTTTGCATAGGGGCAATAAATTCGTTTCCTATGTAATGGCTCTACCGTTAGTTTGACGAAAAGTCCTTACAGGCTGTAGCTTGTTTGCACACTTTTGTATCCATACAACCCTAAACGGCTCTTGTATCCCTAACAAAAAAATTTTGAGCTACACCCTCGAGTATGGTATCATTCGATAGCCCTTGAAAAACTAAAAAGCAAGTTTATAATTTTTTGGCTGGAACCCCCTTTTGACCCCCTAAAAAGGGGGTCAACCCCCTAAAATGGCGATTTTTCGAAGTTTTGCTAGGACGCCGAGTCATACCTCAAATGAAAGCCCTTGATGAGCTGATTACAAATCATTCTTTCTTCACTTTGGTCCCAAGACCCCTTTGGACCCCTA
>JNEY01000440.1:26108-49697 GCA_020875895.1 Aphelenchus avenae
GGGTCAACTCCCAGAATGGGGGTTTTCGAGGTCTACTTGACAGGTCATGTCGGACTTCAAATGAAAGCACTTGGGTAGATTACGATCCATTCTTCGTTTTGGTCTCAAGTCCCTTTGACTATTCCCACGCAAAAGGTGGTCAACCCCCAAAACTGTAACAAAGGCATGTTGCAACATACGTCACACCTCAAATGATAGCTCTTCGTTTGCTGATTACGAATTTATTTTGATTCTTTAAAGGTGCAGCATTTGGAACTGAGATACTCCCCATGTTGTCTTCCCCCGCCCTTAAGGAACATTTCCTAGACGCGCGGCGCGCGAAGCGCGCCAAGCGGCTAGTACTTCATAATCGTGTGAATGTCCTAAAGAGGTTGATCGAACGGCCGCACAGGCATGCGTTTTTATGGGCCGCCATAAACACCTCAATAAGCATGAAAAACGCTTAAAGCATGATCTCATATAAAGTCTTGAAAATAAGGCCATGAGGCGGTGAAGAACTTCGCGTCGACCTTCGGTGCAAGACGAATGCCTATGAAGTCGCCCATCACGACGACCACTAGCTGGTTACTATCTCCCCGAACCAAGTAGCAAGAGGCTTCTACCGATTACAACGCTTGTCCAGCGCGATGCACTTTAAAGCGTCAAACGCCGACGCCGCGGTGAAGAAGACCTGGATCCGGATGTTCTGATCCGCTGGTAGAAGTGGCGGTATGATGAATGAGACACCCATTAAACCCTAGAGTCTTTGCATATGGTCTGTATATCACAGGCGTCTTTGCTCGCTCGATGGTTTCGGCCAAGACTGCACATAACTACAGGGCGCAAAGAGTAGCCGGGTTAGCGAGGGATGCCGGAATGTCGGCGGCAGAGTATGCCTGGCCCACAAGGAGTGCAGGTCCTGGTCAATGAATGGCGTGAACAATTCGGAATCTCAAGTTCAAGCTATGAAGCTCTATAATCTCGTAACTCGGTTTGAGCGCATTCCTTAAGCCTTTATTTGCCCAGCATCCATTAAGCAAAACGATATCACGTTCAGTAAATCACTACCAGTGATTGACTGTTTCGAGGTCAACGACCAGTATTTTCGTTGATTAACATTAATAAGCATGCAGAAGCCTGCTCGGACCTAAATACGACTGATCCAAAGTCTTGGTAGACTCATTTTCGACAAGTTTCAAAATCTGGATGCTGTATTGCGTCTTGATGAGCCCACAAAGGGCATTCCATGAGGAGCCGTGTGACGGCTCCGATGCTTTCGTACGTCGTGCTCCGGAGCAGGCTACAGGTAAGAACTGCCCCAACCAGGTCTGGGGCCTCCCGGTCCCGGTGCCGGCCTCAAAAATTCTGGCCCCCACCTCTTTTTCCTAGGCAAAACGATAGCTTTCTACATGTAAACCACATGTAACCTAGCAAAGATCGAAAGCTTGGCATTGGAATCCGTAGATCGGTACGTTACGAGAAGGAAACGAAAGATTCTTGAAGGTGTCCGCCGAAAAAGAGCGACATGGAAACATTCGCTTCGTAGTGCTGGTCCTCGTCCCGGTTTAGAGAATTTTATAAATCCCGGTCCCGGTCAACAGGAAATAAAGCCCCAGCCCTGACCCCAGCCTAGCTGATTGTCCCGTTCCCGCCTAGGATGTGACTCCCTTTCTCTCGTCGACAAGGAATTCTTACAGTCCTACTTAGCTGTATGACTAAGCAAACATGCAACGAATTCAGAGTCACCGCAAGCGACCCGTCAGAATGTCTGCAATATCGGTGAAAAAATGTATCACTGTGAGGAGTGTGGCAAGACTTTCACGCAGTGCTCAGCCTTGAAGTCGCACAAAAGAATTCATTCCGGCGAGAAGCCGTACAGCTGTACGCAATGCGACAAGTCCTTTGCTCGTTCTGGCCACCTCAAGGCCCATCAGTCGACCCACACCGGCGAGAAACCGTTTGCGTGCGAACAGTGCAACCGACGGTTCGCCCAGGCGGGACAAGCGAAAGCACACATGAAGCGAATTCACTCTGATGAGAAGCCCTTCGCGTGCCCCCAATGCGACAAGGCGTTTAAAGATAGCGGCGATCGTGCGAAGCATATGCGCGTTCATACCGGCGAGAAGCCGTATACGTGCGAGGTGTGCGGCGCCAGTTTCGCATGTTCGAAGTCGCGTCGTCTTCACGTCCGTGCACATACGGGCGAAAAACCGTACAAGTGTGATACCTGTGGCAAGGCGTTCAACGACAAAGGGAAAGTGGAAATGCATTCGCGGATCCATACCGGACAAAAACCGTACCTCTGTGAGCAGTGCGGACAGGCGTTCAGTTTGAGAACCACCCTGGCCGTTCATCGGCGAATTCACACTGGCGCGACGCCTTACCATTGCGGTGAATGTGGCAGAAAATTTTCGATTTATACGCAATTCGTGTATCACAAGAGAGTCCATTCAGGCGAAAAGCCGTACAAGTGCGACATGTGTGACTATAGAGCCATATCATCAGGGAATCTGAAGCAACACCGCCACATACACTCGGGCCAGAAACGCTTTAACTGCAAGATGTGCACCGCAAGCTTTTCGACGGCGTTTAATCTTAAGCAGCACGAGCGAACACACACGAGAGAGAAACCATTCCTATGCACCGAATGTGGAAAGCGTTTCGCACAGCAGGCCGGTTTGAAGGTGCACGCACGACGTCACGCGGGAGAAAAGCCGCACAAGTGTTCTCAATGCACTAAGGCGTTCGTTGAGGCACACGACTTACGCAGGCATGAACGGGTGCATACTGGTGAAAAGCCGGTTGAATGCACCATCTGCCACAAACGGTTTGCCAGCCACGCGCCTCTGGCGAAGCATCGACGAATTCACACCGGCGAACGACCGTATGCCTGCAGTCACTGTGATATGAAGTTTGTGCAGAGCGGGGCCTTAACAATGCACACTTTTCTGCATCGGAACAAGCCGCTCGCCTTTGAGGAGTTCCGATCGAAGTACTACTGCGCGCAGCACGAGGCTCACCAAAGCGCGAAGCAAAATGTGAGTCTTTCAAGAACAGCAAAGACAGTCATTCGAGCGCCAAAGCGCAAGCCAATCGAAGCCCCAGACGATTCCGTCACATGAGGCTGCATTTTTGGCGTTGGATCCTATTTTGGGTATTAGTAAAATCAAGCATTTAGGCAGCCGCTGTGGGCCCAGAGAAGAAGGACGAGCGCTTACTTGATACGATTGGATACTGATGTTCGAACTTTATAATGAATATCCTTTCGATTGGTTTATCATTTTCTCGATGTGGGCGTCTAGCTACCTTGCTTGAATAGTTAACAACAGTTTTGAAGAATGAAAATCGCTTAACGACATATCCCTAAACTTATTTATTTTAAGATAATTCCTGCGGGATATAAAAACAGTTGCTCTTCACTCTTTCGGGAAGGTTAGAGCAACAACATCGTTGCAGTGCACGGAAATGGACCGAGTTTACTAGCCGTACGTATCGCAAGCCTAAGTGTTACCTGAGTGGACGTGCGGTCTTTGATTCGGTACGCTGTTCTAATTACGTTCCGAGTAGGTACCTTCGTACGTGTTCCATGCAAATGTTGCAAATATTATGCTTGCTGAGAGGTGGCACTCCTTATGTGTGCCCCAAGAATATGCCACAAAGCTGTATTAGTTCCTAAGAAGCACCTCGACTACCTATTTGTCTGGAACTGCGTGTCCTGAACTGAACGACAGCCTTATGAACACTTCAAATCGATCGTGAACAAATGTTTTAAAACTAAGGCCAGGGAACGGTAAAAGAGTTCATATCATCCTTCGGCGCTCGTCGGATGCCAATGAAATGAGCAATCAGAACCAATAGTAACTGGCTGCTTTGTCCCAGAATCAAATAGCACGCCGGTCTAGGATTCGCTGCGTGCGCGACGAAGTTCCCGAACAATGCACCCGGTGGTGGCTGCTGCATGAGCTGCTGCGGAACTGCAGCCGCGTTGGCGTTGACAAACGGCTTCGGCGGTCGATGAGTGTACGCTCTTTATGGTCACTTTAATCACTTCAACAGCCTGAAAGGCTGCGGTCCGTGAGGGAAAATTGTTCATGGGCCTAAAATATGCACACCAATCTTAATCGATTTTGGTCTATAATGGGAGAAACATAGAGTGAAATGAAATTACGACGGTGCTTAATGGGGAAGCGTAAGAGTTTTGTCCGACCCATTATAGACATTGCCCCCATAATTTTGGAGCTCACATGGGGAGGAGCTTTACTGGCTGGATGGATCCCTATTAGCAGAGGCCCCACTAACATGAGTATTTTAGGGGGATATGACTAAACGTCGGCATTCGTACAAGTAGGGCCATACCGTACCGTACTCCGTACTGTACGGTAGAGTTCGGCACCCGTACCAAGGTACGGGCCAAACCCGTACCCGTATAATGCGGCACGGCAACACGGCACGGCCAAGAAAAAAAACCGTATTACACGGGCCAAGCCGTACTGCGGGCCGTGTTTTATGCCGTGTTAGTGTATACGGCTTGTCAATTTTTTACCCACCACGGGTACGAGGTACGGCACGGGTGGGGTCACCACGGGTACGGGTTTGGCACGGGGTCCCAGCGCCGATCTCTACTGTACGGCACGGAGTACGGTACGGCGGGTCCCGTCCAGTACAGGGTACGGTACGGTTGGGTCGTCCAATACGGGGTACGGTACGGCTCCAGGTTGCTCGACATTTAACACTAGTACGGGCCGTACTACGGCCGTACCGTACCGTACTACGGCCCGTACCGTACTCCGTACCGAACTGTACGGTACGGAGTATGGTACGGGGGGTAGTCAGTACGGTACGGAGGGGGTCAGTACGGCTACCAGTAATACGGCAGTGCCGTTCTAGTCATACATTTATGCCAAAGGGCATCTTGTTCCTGCCGGCTGACCATGAACGACTTGTGCAAGCTCCTGTTTCTCGTTATAATTCTTCGAGCTTACAGGGCACGAAAAGGTCTCAGATGGCTGAACATGAACTTTCTCGGTTCACAGCTTTACGCATGCGGACCACACACAGTCTATGGCGGCTAGTTGACTGAGCTGACGAGCAGATCGAAGCAGACTGCGCCAACGAGAAAGCGACGACACGACGAAACTTCGTGACAGCTTCTTCTCCAAGCTTTGTCTTCATGAGAAAGTATGAACTTTTTATGCACATTTTGCCCTCAATCTTTACCCCAGTTGTCACTTGGTCTGTATGTTGCTGTTTTCTCGCCGTCAGTGGTGCTCGCCAGTGCCTTTGGCCGATTTCATTTTTTTATATCCTTAAACCAGTGATGCAAAAGCAGTCTGCCTTCGTCGCTCAGCAAACAAAAAAGCTTTTGAGAAAAGTACAGCGTAGACGACCTCGCCGGAGGCCAGTGAACCGCAACTTTAACGTCACCCATGTTCATCGTGGAGTGCACATGGAAGGCCCATTAATTTCTGAGCTATTAGCTCAGCTGGGGCACTGTGAGCTAAGCGTTATCCACGTTCAGTAAACCGGCGTCAGTGAAACGCCGAGTTTAGCAAACAATGTGAAGTTAAGTTAGATGACTCGCACTGACAAGCATGCACAAGCTTACTCGGACGTAAATACGCCAAACGTCTTATCAAACTAGATTTCAACAAGTTTCAGTATCTTGGTTCCTCATTGCGTCTCGATGGGTTCACAAAGAGTTTCCACGACGACCCCGCGCGCTGATGAAGAGCCGTGTGGCGACTCCGAGGTTGTCGAAGGTCGCTCTTTAGAGCAGGATACAGGTAAGAAATGCCCTACAACCGAGCATATCGTCATATTTCCGCGTACCTATCTTAGCCTTTTTCTATCTTTGACTCGAAATTATTCAAATTTTTACAAGATGACTTCAGAGTCGCAACAATCGCGACGGCGGCATATCTGCAAGTACTGCGACAAGTCCTTCGCGCAAGCGGCGAAGCTAGTGCTCCACGAACAAGCACACACCGGCGAGAAGCCGTACGTTTGCGAAACTTGCGGCAAAAGTTTTTCGCAGACGCGACTTCTTGTTACGCACACGAGAATTCACACCGGCGAAAGGCCTTTTGCTTGCGATCAGTGTGAACGAAGATTTGCGCAAACAGGCGACCTACGCATTCACAAACGGATTCATACCGGCGAGAAACCGTATCAATGTGAGGTGTGCGGCAAGAGGTTCACGCAGGGCTCAGCGTTGAAGTCGCACAAAAGAGTTCACTCCGGGGAGAAGCCGTACAGCTGCACGCAATGCGACAAGTCATTTGCTCTTTCCAGCCACCTCAAGGCCCATCTGAAGACACACACCGGTGAAAAACCGTTTGCATGCGAACACTGCGACCAACGCTTCGCTCGATCGGACCGCGTGAAGGCGCACATCAAGCGAATGCATTCCGACGAGAAGCCCTTCACATGTCCACGATGCGACAAGGCATTTAAGTTAAGTCGCGATGTTACGAAGCATATGCGCGTTCATACAGGCGAAAAGCCGTATATATGCAAAATTTGTGGCGTCAGTTTTGCATATTCGAACTCGCTGACGCTCCACGCGCGCTCACATACCGGCGAAAAGCCGTATAAGTGCGACACATGTGACAAGACGTTCAGCGACAAAGGGAATGCGGAAAAACATTCGCGAATCCATGCCGGAGATAAACCGTACCGCTGTGATCAATGCGGACAGGGTTTCTCTTTCAGAACCGGCTTAACTATTCACCAGCGTATTCATACAGGTATTAGGCCGTATGAATGCGACGAATGTGACAGGACCTTCCCGTTCCGCTCTCAATACATGTATCACAAGAGAGTCCATTCAGGCGATAAGCCATACAAGTGCGAAATATGCGGCTATAGATTCATCTCATCAAATGCGCTTAAAAGTCATAGATACACGCATGGCGGTGAGAAGCCGTTTAGCTGTCCAATCTGCGCCGCAAGCTTTTTGTCGTCGTTCCTTCTGAAACGGCACGAACGAACACACACGGGAGAGAAGCCTTTCAAATGTAGTGAGTGCGGAAAGAGCTTCGCGAAGAAAGCCAGTTTGCTGGTGCACACACGACGTCATACTGGAGATAGGCCATATAAGTGTTCTAACTGCACTAGGGCATTCGTCAACGCTGACGATCTGCGGAGTCATCAACATGTGCATACAGGTGAGAAGCCACTTCAGTGCAGCATCTGCCAAAAACGGTTTGCTCGCCACGAAACGCTTGCCAACCATCGAAGACTTCACACTGGCGAACGACCGTACGCGTGCAGCGAATGTGATAAGAAGTTCGTGCAGCGTGGGGACTTAACCAAGCACATGTCTGTGCATCTACACGAGCTGTCCTTTAAGTGTCGTCTCTGCGGAAAGGGATTTCGAGCGAAGCATTACCGCGTGACGCACGAGAATCATCACTGCCCGCAACGAAATGTGAGTCGATCTTCCACGAAAAGTAAAGACAGTGACCCGAATGTTAAGCGGACAGCCCGACATTCAATCGAAGCCCCGCGATTCCGATTGTTCCAAATTGTCTTCCGGCGAGGGGGGGGGGATTAATTTTCAGTGCACTTTAAGCCGAAGGCGCCCAAAAAGACTTCTGGCGCCGCCTGCGGCCAGATGGTTTGTCGAAGTCATTAAGAGCCCTAAGTGTGAACGGGTTTTTGCCAAATAAGCTTAAAAATCGCTCCGACGGCGCCTTTCTACAGCCCCTCCGAATCGGCCCCCTTCTGGATGATGACCAGAAGGCGTCCACCGCCGCCTTTTCGAATTTTGGCGTTGGAACCTCTACACGATTCTATCATATGAGTCTGCACTTTCTTGTAACTTAAAACGTTAGCACAATCCTACATTTAGGCAGCTGAGGCGGATACAGTGAAGGTGGACAGGACGAGCTGACCTTACGAAAGGAGACTGCCGACCAAACGGAATCGTATTTAATGAATTCTTTTTCGATGTTCATGGTTTATCGTTTTCACCAAATGGACGTCTAACTCCTAAGCGTCGAATAAACGCGAAATTTTTATTTCGAATATTATTTCGAAAAAATCCTGCGCGAGGTTAAAAAAAAGTTGCCCTTTCGTGGTTTTCATCTTTCAGAATGATTACGATTTGGGTATGTGACATAATCGTTGCAACAGCGTGAACACGGGCTGACTAAACTCGCCGTACGTTTCGTAAGCACTAATGTGTCCTGGGATTAAAACGCGTCGCGCGGACTCTGTTTCGGTTACGCTTTCCAATTTTGTTCTGTACACCTTCGTGCGCGCTGCATGCAAATGTTGCAAAAGATAGTTACCCATGCATTCTGAGCAGTGTGACTCTCCTCGGTGTTGTTCCTAATAAAATAACGCAAAACATTGTATCAGTTCCTTAGCAGTAACTAGAATGTTTTTTGTAACTTGGTGTGCGTTTATTATGGTCACTTAATCAGTTCAACAGTCTTGTAAACGCATCAAATCGATCGTGAACAAATGTTCTAAGAATACGGCCATGCAGCGGTGAAGAACTTCTCGTCGCCCTTCGGTGCACGACGAATGCCAATAAAGTCGCCCATCAGAACGACCAGTAGCTGGCTGCTATCTCCGGGAATCAAGTAGCATGTCGGTCTAGGAGGCGCCGCATGCGCGTGGAAGTTGCCGAAGAATGCACCCGGCGGCGGCTGCATGAACGGCAGCGGAACTGCGGCCGCGTTGCCGTTGACGAATGGCTGCGGTGGCGCTTGTACGGCTATCGGCGGGTTGTTCGGAGGCTGATGCGCGACTTGCTGGTGGTGACGAACGAGTCGGCTCAAGCGCTCCACTTCGCGCAAACGCTTCTGCAGTGTTGAGTTCGGTGCAATCAAGGCATCCGCTTCGGCTTCGGCCAGTCGGTGCCGCTGGAGGCCGGCGATATCCTGAGCATCTGATTCGGAGCAGAAGAGCTCGATGGAGATGCGATCCACGAGGGTAGATTGTTCATGGGCCTAAACATCCGGACCTTGAAACATCAGTACGATCCATAAATCTTATGCAAATTGCGATTGCCAAAGGTGTCTGTGCCTGCTTAGGTTCCGGCGGCTGCGGCAGACGACCTGCTCCTACACAGTGCTATGATGGACTTCGGTCCAAGCCCTGTTTTGGAAGTCTAAGGGCGGATTCGGCCGTTTAGGCCAGCGATAGTCGCAACTCGAGATGATGAACCGTACTGTAAAGCACTTAGTGCCGTACCGTCCTGTTATGGCTACGGCACAACAACATCGTATGTGCGGTCTCATTGGACGGACTAAGGTGCGGTAGTGGGTTGGCACGGCAATGAGTGCGGCCCGGCGTAGACCAAATAACGGGATCGTTTTCAGTTCCGCTTTATTGCGAAAAATGGCCCAAAAGTCGTCAAAATCTACTCAGTCATTTTATCATACACGCGCACTATGACGTCCTCACATTTGTTTAGTCCGGTCCGGGGGGAGGGAGGGTTGTGCATCATCTCTAGAGGGAAGCCCACTAATCACATCAGTATAACAGGCGCGAAACATACCTCCACTAAGCTCAGGATGAACCTTTCTGTGACAGATAGCCGGGAGCCTCGCAGTATGCGTGGGCCTTGTCGGGCTTTGACAGCTTGCTCAAATGCGAAGTCGATTATTGCTTGCTCCGATACTTGAAACGAGGCGCCACCATTGACAACATAAGGTAGCTGTAGTTGTAACACGCCGTTTGAAATACACTGCCGAATGAAGGCATCGTTAACCTACAAGTGAAACGCAAATCTTTCTATGTCCTCTTCCGTTCCATACCTGACCAGCCATCGCTTCGTCGCTGAACTGGAAAATAGCACAGTTCCGCAAGTTTGGGAAGATGTTCCAGGCAAAATGCCCCAGAAAGGTGCCACCGCCGACGTTGTTGACCTTCAGGTATTCAACGCCCTCGATGCTGTCCAAGACGAATCCGAAGTACGGCACATCATGCGAAATCTCCAGTGTCAACTCTCGAATGCAGCAGTGCTTAAAGAGGGTGCGGAGATGTCTAAAGCGGCTCATTATTCGGTCAAATCCGGGGCGATAACTTTACCCAGAAATAGCTTGATGGAAGCCTTCGATGCTCCACAGTTCGCATCCACCTCGGAAATAACGCCCTCCTCGTCGAACTATGCGCGGGCCCTGGCGCTCGCCGTCCGTGGTCGCAAGCATGGGTTTCGAAGGCAACGTGAAGGGCTCAGTCTCGTCCTTCGTACGGCGATTTGTAGACCATTGTGCCATGCAATAGGCCTCCATGAGACCCAGTTCGTTGACTTGCGGACGACACGCGATGTTAGCAACAACGATCACAGGCCGCGGAAGCCACTCGCGTCGTGAGCCCACAGCTCGGTGGAACACCGCGTTGCTTGCTTGGATGCTGGGCAAGTCGTAGCCTTCCGTGAACTGGATAACGTTCAGCCAGTCGTCGTCAGACATGGAATAGAACCTAAAGTGGAAAACGGTTTATTGGCAAACGACTGGGTAATCGAAATTTTGTAGCGTTTCATGTGAAAAATTAAAATCCTACGATGATAGCCTTCGACATGATGTCGTGAACATTTCTCGGAAGCGATCGATGCCGTGCCACACGACGTCGTATTCAGGAGTGTTCGTGAGTTCCGAAATCGAACAAAGACCCAGCGTTTCGAGCTTCTCGGCCATATCGCTTGTCTTCGATATTTCCTCAACACATCTGAACGCTGCGTCCTCAGGAGGCAGCTCTTCTCCCGAAGTGATCACGGCCAGTAGTCTTAGACATTTCCACATCGCTAGTGCCTTTGGCGACTTGAAGAGCCCATAGGCGTCGAAGGCAGTACGAAACTGTTTAAATGCATCACGATAGCGGGCTTGTCTGCACTGCATCAGGCCGTCATGCTCTAAAAGTGACATATTCCACTCGTCCATGGCCTTTCCGCGCTTTGCCTTGTCGTTGTTTAAAGAACCTACCGGCAAGAACTGCGGTAGTGAAGTCGTTCAAAGGCGTCTCAGTCTTCTGCCATCGTATCACTTTTTCGAGGAAGTAGTTTTCGTGAGACGAGGGCTTTCCCAGCGCCTGGCATGCGCAAAACTCCAGAAGGTTGAGCTCCAGATGGCAACCTCCGCTCTCTGCTTCGGTTGTGAAAGGTCGACCAACCTGAAGCCCTGGGTTTGGCAACGCACTCACGTCATTGCTGCGTACCAGCTCACGGATCTGGGAAGTGACTGCGTCGTATCCGTCGCGGTCTTTCGCGTCGATGCATAAGTATCCGAGTAGCACAAGGAATTTTAGCGCCAGAAGGTCGTCATTGCTGCTCTGAAAACAACTTTGAAAAATAAAGTGAGCTATGCGTTCAAACTAGTATTTTAGGTAACTATAGCTACTATAACTATGCCTAATACTATAGCTAATATGTTTGGGGTGTTGCTCAGCCTAGGATACAATCTAAGGCACGGCCAAAGCTTAAAATTCTGCAGCGTCTGAGCAGCTTACTAAGCAGGGATAGCTTTTCCAAAAATGTTTTTTTTGCATTGGTGTTCCACGAGAAGTACAAAGCACGGGTTTTAGAGGTGATAAAGAACCGACTAAAAAACCACCTTTGCAGCTGCAGGTTAAGGGTACAGGTGTATACTGCAAGCTGCAAATTCGACGTTGTCATACCTCGAGAAATGCGACCGTGAGGTGATAAAGCTCCTTTGCGATCCTTGATGACCCGGACGCTTCTCTGCATTCAAGATTCCGCACGAGGAATGCTTTGTTGGCCGCAAACAACGCAGGACCACCTGGGCCGCACGCTTCTATCAAGTGTGCGTATGCGTCAACCGTGGGATCTGCGTCTACCTAAGACATGCTGCAAAGATGCAAAAAGGTTTCCAACACGCGGCCTCACCTGTTCAAAAAGGACACACATCAAATTCCCGCGGATCATTCGCTTGTTCTCAGCACTCAGTTTGGGAGTCTTCATCCCGACAAGCGCTTCATCAGGCGTGTCGTCGCTTCCCAGCTCGGGCGCAGCACTGATTCGGTGACTGTCGGTCGGTTCCATTTACGGCTAAACTTGTCTTTCGAATAGTGCTAATGTATTCAAAAATGAAATTCATTGGAAGCGCATCACGCAAAGACAACGTTCTATTTGAGGAGAAACAGGTTGGTTCATGTGAAGCGAAAGCAATAAAAAAGAGAAACCCTGCTGTGACGGAACGATAGCCGCGTAGCCTTTCATGTTGTGGTCACAATTCCGATCGATGCGTCGCTGGCGCTGCAGTTTCCGGTCTCTTATCGTCGTTAAAGGCGTCCCTCTCCCTCTTCCTCTCACCCATTCCGACTCTCATTTTCAGAGCAATGAGCAATATTTGCTCAACCGTCTAGGCCCATTTAAGAACACGACAAAATTGTTTGTGGGATCCGGGGGACCGATGCAGAGGGCGTTCTCAAAGCCTCGATTTGACAAGTCTAAATTTCAAAGCGCTTGCAACTATTCCCGGCAAAAAACGTAAGCAACGATCTTCTTGTGAACGAAGACGACAAGTCTTTCTGTTGGTAGACACTTCACAAGACGACGAACAGTCACATTTATCAAGTGTAGGTACAAATGTGCACTTTAAGTATGGATCTACTTCTTATCCGATAACCTTCGCAGCCACCGAGACCTTCGCTTCCAGTAGGTCTATGGGCACAATCTTCCTGTTGCTAAATGCGTTCGACACCCACGGTCGTGGCTTGTCCTGTGCTGTCAAGAGAAAGGGAATGTCGGTGACAATCACTAGCACTCCAACAAGCCAGAAGACGGTACGCCACTAAATAACATCAGTCATCACATGCTAAGACCATGCTCGTCGGAAGCAAGCACGATAAAAAGATGGCCTTTTTGCTTCAACGGGCAGATTCTGAGCAGGATTGTTGTTTTTGTCCATATTACCTGGTCAGCGGTATTGTTCGGCGCCAGAATGCCGATCATCAGCGGGATGATCAGGGCAATAACGCCGTTGCACAGCGTGACAATGGACTGAATTACGTAGCCGTACTTCGCGCAAGCCTGAATATGACCGTAGGCTTTAGCTCTCCAAGAGGCTCTTACCAATTGACAGCTCTTGTCCAACGCTATGCAATTGAGAGCATCAACTGCCGACACTATGGTGAAGAAGACCTGGATCAGCAGCTTCTGGTCCACTGGCAGAAGTGCCAATATGATGAATGAGACGGCCATGCCACCCTAGAATCGTTGCGTACGGAATGCACGTCACTCCGTATGGCCCGTTTGCTTTCCCCGATCGATTGTCTCGATCAAGGTGCATCCTTAGTCAGGTTGGACGCTTCGAAACCCCGTTCAGTTTTCAGGTTTTGAGCCAAAACCCGCCGCTGCGCGCCCACGCCGGGTCAATTTCCACAAGTTTGTCAGAAATTTTCACAAATATCACTTGGTTTCGCCTAGTGGTATCATTTGAATAATTCTCCTAACACTTAGCCTTTGACAGCGCACAATTAGAGCTAGAAATCTTTAGACTTTAGAAAATTACAGGTTCCCGATAATTTTTAGAGCAGTTTTCCATTCGCAATACCGACTTCAGCTCTAAGACTCTACAAAGTCGGTCCAATGCAGCCTTGGTTCCAAAGCTTAAGGCTTACCTGTGACATAATGGACGCAACAATGATCCTTGATCGCTGGCTAATGCATGAAGCGCGGTCGCTTAAGGGACCCGCGATAAGCTTTAGGATAACCCCCAACAAGAAGGGCAATGCCGCGGCGAAACCAGTGCCCTTCACTTCGAAGCCGAGGGCCTTAAATTGCGCTTGAGATCGCTACGTAGTCACACGCACAAGCACACATACGTCATGGAGGTACAAAGGCCCGTAGAGCATAAAGATGAGCATGCCTAATATGGCTCCGAAATACTCGAGAAGAATGGCCCAAATGACGACGTCGGTGAACATCGCTCTGTAGGGGACGGTCGGCTTCTCGCACGTTAACACCGCTTCTTTGCCTTCCTCGATCATACATAGCTCCTTCTGGCTCACTTTTCTGGAGCACAACGCATTCTGTTTAAGCTAACCTTTTGCTAAGCCCCACCTGTGAGCACGAGGCGAATCCTCGTAGAAAACGTAGAAGGCGAGAATAAATACAGCAGTCGTTGCGCCGAAGACGTAGTAGACAGCAGGCCAGCCAAGCGAGGATTCGCACATTTGCCCGGCGAGCGGCATCATTAGCAGAGGCGCTAACTGAACGGGCACATTTTATAGTCGTCAGTCAGTCGGTAGTCGCTTACCTGAAGGTGGCACAGAAGCATCGACACGTAGACGCCGCTGTTCTTAATCGGCGACCATCCCGCGGTAATGGTGGAAACCGCTGGGAAGGCAATTCCGATGGCGAATCCCTGCAAATAGCGGCGATTTAGGTCATATTTTGTTGCAACTTACTTGCAGGACTCGGGCGGCAAACAGCGGCCAGTAACCGATGTTGGCGGCCAGCGGCAACAGCAGTGTTGCAATTACGGAAACACTGCCATAAGTGACCAGGCATTTTCTGAACAGAGGAGCGTCTCATCTGCCAGTTTCCTTCAGACTGTTATCGTAAAAATCCCAATCGGTGTTTTGCTTCTACGTTTGGTAACTTAAACCAAGGTCAGTTAACTTACTTGAACCCAAACTTCGTTTGGAGCAGCGATATCGGTAGAGCGCCGAGAATATTTCCAACTGGCGTCGCAGAGAAAAGCCAGCTCTTTTCTGATGCCGTATATAGTTCAGCGTTCTCTAAATCCCGAATAGGTACCTTAGTCGTCCCTTCACATGACTAGTTACCCGGCATCATCGTTTTATTCCCCGTGGAGTCGTATGAAACAGAAGGCTCCATGCAAATTATGGTGAAGTTCAGCGCTAGCGAGTTGGCAAATATGAGCGTTAGGCAGAACATGGACATGTACAGGATGAGGAAGCGGGTGTTATTGCCCAACATCCAACTGCTGCTGTCGGCCATCTTGCGGTGAGGCTGAAACGCTTAAAATCGCGGCAAAAATTTCACAGAAAACGTCGCGAAAATGGGACTACAAACCGGGTGTGTCGAGACTCAGAATTCCGACGGTTTTCAAGTCCAGAATTCGAAACAAAAAGGGCGGTTTCAGAATTCAGAATAAGAAGGAGGCCTCCAGAATGCACAATAGAACCGAGACCACCCCGAGGCACCATGGTACCGATCGTTACTCGAAACGTATTTTGACTGTTTGAGTGACGCCCATGCTTTGCGGCGTGCACCGAACATTCAAAAATTCGGGACCGAGTGCAAATGAACCCAGACGGACAGGCGTTTAAACCCTCACCCGGTCGCCGAAGCGTGAGCGTTAATCCCGAATGCGTTATGCTCGTTTCTGATCCAGTGTGCTCTTTGTGCTTGCCGGTGGGCGATGATGGAATCGAAGTTGTTGAGAAATCGAGGTGCACGAGCACAGGCGGTTCCACTCTACATTGTGCTTCACGCATGATTTCATGTGATATGCGCCGCCGTCGGCGAAGCGATGTTTTGCATGTTCCGGAACGGCGAGAATCTGACGCAACTACGAGACTTCTCAGTAGTGTGTCTTCACTAAGGATGTGCTGGACGGCCCCGTGCCGTGTCCGTTCCGTTAAAACGGCAGCGGCGCTGTTTTTCACAAAAGGGCTCGCTTTCATCAACGTTTTTCTTTTTTATTCAGGAGGACGGCGCGTGACCTGTAGTCCTCACAGTACGCGCCAGCCGACCGTGAAATCAAGGTATTGTAGCATCTTTACTGACAGTGACATTAACGTTGGTAGGCAGGTAAACTGGAGTATGCTGCTTAGATGGGTTGACAGAGATCGGGAGGAAGTCGTTAAAGAGTGTCAGTTGTAACGTACTCGGCGGGCCTTCATCACCAAAGCAACTCTATATGTTCAGCCGAGTTCGTTAGCCAGTAAAATGGCCTAGCGAGTAGGATGGTAAGACACAGTTATCGAGCGGACAAAGCGATTTCTCGGTGGTGAAGCTCTCCGCGCCGAACGGTGCGGTCGGCTCGCGCACTCCCTTCGGGTGCAATTGCTGCGTCTGTGGCAATAACAGGTTGGCCACTTGAGGACGGATTTTGATGGGCACTTCGGTTGTGCTGTTGCCGCCGATCCATGTATCCGGTACAAGGCTTATCTGAAAAACAACTGATGTTTTTAGTCATTATTCTTGCTAGATGCGTACGGGATAGCTAACGGAAGTTAGGTATGCGCTTTACCTTGCCGTCTGGCCGTGCTCGCTGCACGGAGGCGGGCACCACGGCACAGCGCCATTCATTTCAATGTTTTATGCCGCACAGCCTCCGTCCCTGTAGCTCGCATCTTCAGTACTTTAGAAAAGTTTGTTTGTAATATTTCACTTTTCGAATTGTAGTACCCCAGTAACCACTGCGCCCTTAGCATGTATGTTCCCTCATCACGCTTACGCTGTCCGCGACCACGAGCCGCGTGTTGTGAGATACGAAGAGGTGGAGCGAGGCCTCCAGGGCTCGCTCCCCTCGGGATTGGCTGCTGACCGAGTATATAAGTGACATGCTTGTTAGTATCAGGGCCAGTCGCTCCCGCGACCGAGCCACGGGGACACCATCAACAAAGGACTACAGCTATCACTATCCGGACATCACCGGCTACAGTGGGATCAGTAGAAGGGTCGCATGTACGCCTCCGTACTAGCGTACGACAGAATATTTTCGTTGGTTTCGCGACAGTTTTCCTGTTTCCTACCGCAGCTAAGCTGCTGTATGACAACTCAGGCACTGAGACTTTTCAAAAGTTGACTCCGGCTCCAGCTCTGAGTTTTGCCCTTAGTTGCGGAGCCGGCCAGCACTGATGTGGATATCCCGCTTTCGGACAGAGCAGTCAAAATACCCTGAAGCTATCCGGTTAGAGTACTGCTAGTAGTTTGACTTCTTCGTAGGATGTTCCGTCCGACGAACGTACCTTAATGAAGTGTCGATTCTGCACGATGGGACAGTTGTCGAAAGATGGCTCGACTGACTGAGGCAGCGTCAAGGTGCGCAGCAGCGTCGTCGAGGTGTACGGCTCGACGGCGAGCTCCTTGTCCATCCGAACAAGCACCTTCTCGCGTACCTCAGTTTTCGTCTGTTTACCGCAGAGACTGCAGTCCTTGTCGTTGCACAGCCGGACGTTTGCTCTCTTACCGATGAAGGAACTCCGCTCAACGAGTGTCACCTCGAGACGTTCCATGGTGCGGGACGAGTTGTTATGAATGTCCACCGAAATCGGCACCAGCCCGCCCGGGAAGAACACCTTTAAAGAACAAATATATGCGTGATGAAGGAAGAGTTGTGATACTGACCATACTAACGGCTGCACTTTACTCCCTCTTCCCTGCGGTTTTTTGACACAGGGGGACACAGGGGCAAAGACTTACGCCATAGCGCTAGACTTTAGTTCCCCTGCATACTCCTGCGCATCCGAAATTTGCGTGAGGCTACGGCACTATTTTTTTACGTACCTGTGTGATGCGCTTACCTTTCCAGAGATTCGCCCACGCACGCAGCACAGCCATCCCACTTCATTGCCCGTGTCCTTTTTGAGCGGAATCCAATTGGTCGAAGGCGCAACGAATGCCGGGACAATGATGATATCCTTTTCGGTAACGCTGTTGGCATTGTACCATTCAGTACGATGGAGCACCGCTTCGCAGCTGTAGGTGATTGAGCCGTGTTCGCCGGAAAAAAATTCGAGTCAGAATGACTTACCGGTATCTTCGTAGAGCGTGCAGACTGCTGCATCTTCATTGCGCCAATTGGTGTGATTTTAAGTTGGGTAGTTTCAGTTTTAGGTTTAAATATCCAGAATTTTGGTTCAAAACAAAAAGGACAACTTTAGAATGAGCATAAAATCGTGACCACTCAGGGACGCACTCGGGGCACCCATGTTTAGTACGTCTTACGCATGCCATACCCATAGTAGTGCCATATCATAGTCATGCCACACCCATGGTCTACCCGTAGTCATTCATTTGGCATATCCAAATTTATGTGGGAATATGGCCTTACCTTTGAAGCTCGGCGGCAAATCGGCTGGAAGTTGGACGGAAAACGGGAATTCGTACTGCGCAGCGAGTAGGTAGTAGGAGGAGTAGTTAGCTGGCTTCGGGTCAAGCACGCTGACGTGCAAGTTCAAACAGTCCTGCTCAGCCGCGTAGAGTACGGGTTCCGACTTGTCGCTAGACCAACCGTCTTAACCACGAGAAAGAGACATGCGAAAAGCAATACCTGTCAGCGGGTTCTCGCCTCTCGAACCAGGTGCTGACCCGACCCTTTACTCGGACGACGACTGCGTTCACGGCCATGGGCTGGCTTGAGCACACTCGAATACTGCCCTCAATGGTCTGCCCAGCAGAGAACGTGTTGTCGGTGGAGCTTAGGGACAACTGGAAATAGTCCATCGTCGCGTACCGTGGATAGCGGCTAAAGACTTAATGGCAGTACTGCTCAACTAAAAAGCGCTGACGTATGCCAGTAACAATTTTTGTCAAGCTAATGGGACATGTTTGAGAGACTCTTCCCGGTACGGCATTCTCGGGTCCGCACAGTTAGACGAAACGGTACGAGACAGTCGGCACAGGAAGGCGATTCGGCACAGTAAAGTGATCATGGTATAGCAAAGGCGGTGCGGCATGGCAAAGCAGTCCAATGCGACACAGTCTGTCCGGCACAGTAAAGTGTCCGCACGCTACAGGAGGTTACGCACAGTACAGACGGCCCGAATTAAAGTTAGGACACCTACTGGTGGTACGGCCGTACCGTACTACGCTGCGGCAATACGGTATGGCGAGGGTCTTCGGTCCGGTGTAGGTCGTACGAGTACGGCAGAACGGTACGGCTTCGATTCTGGTATTTTATAACGTGTAACGGGCCGTAGGGGAGCCGTGCCATAGCGTATACGGCCCGTGTCGTACTGAACTCGCCGTTCAACGCTATGGTACGCGAGGGGTCAGTACGGTACGGCGTACGGTACAAGTGTCGACCTTTAGCAGGTAGTTGATCCGGTACGACGATGACGGTACGTCACAATTAGGCGGCAATGAAACCAAGTCGGAGTGACAAGGGGTTTACGCCAACAAAGGCGGGCAGCTACGGCAAAGACGGGCTTGCAAAAGGCTAGGCAAGCGCTAGTAGTTTCCTATCAGAGTGCTGTGAATTCGTCCGAGAATGACCGTTAAGAATTCATTTCGTGAGCCGACCTCGCCTCTTTCGCAACTGGAGGAGGCTATGTGACGACGCGTACGGGCGCGGTCGTAACGCTCAAGGCCGACCACCCGCTGTTTCTCCCGTATTGAAACAAGCGTACAGAAGAATTCTTTGAATTACACTTTGTTCCGTAGCATCCTTTAAGAGGTGGAGGCAATTTCTTCAGTAATGCAAATTTGCGCCAACAGCGGGGGAGGACTAGATAGCAGCCGTATCAGCATCACATAATTCATGCGTTGCGTAGACGTGCCAATATGCTGTGATTCACGCTTAGCCGTCCATGATTCACGTACTAAAGTTCGATCAGGTGACGAGGAGATCATCGTTTTTCGTTAAGGGCGGGAACGGATACGGGTGAGTAGGGCTGAAAGCTCAAAGGCGAACTGTCAAACTGGTATAAAAAAGCAGTATTATGTTCGAAATTTTGTCCCACCTTGTCGACCTCAGGGCCTATCTCACGGCAAAAGGTACGTGGGTTCAACTTGCCCAAAATGTTGGAGAGTCGCGATCAATGAGCATCCCCTAAACAACAAGGCTTAAGTTGACAACCTCGCCTTAAGCAAGTGCCTTGCCTGGCCTTGGAGAGCACATCATCCTAGTAGACTTGGCGGGCCGTGCCGAGCCGGTGCTCCGTTCCGTGCCGTTCTCCGTTTTTTTTACATGGCATGGAACACGGCACGGCGAAGGGTCAGCATGGGTCCGTGTTCCGTTCCGCGATAACAAGGAACGAAGGACGGAACGACATGAGCTGAAAACGGCGACGTTTTCCGTATCGTTCTCGAGGGCAACAGTTGCCTCATTTTAAGCAAAGTCATGCAAATTTCGGCACTTTTAACCAAAATCCTGAAAATGTCGTCAAGCATGACGGGTGACCTCGTTTATCTACACACTTTGAAACAAGTAACGCAGATTGCAAGCAGAAATTACGAGATCTTTCATGACCCGTGAAACGGCGCCCTGCCGGGCCCGGAACGGCAAATTTCCGTTCCGTGCTGGAGCAAGACCCGGATCGACACGGAGGGGTCATCACGGAACGGTCATCATGGAACTGAGGGCGGCACGGGGAGGGTCACCAAGGAACGGAAGTTGGCACGGGCGTGCAACAGCCAAGTCTGCATCCTAGAACCCTGCATGCGCCGCGCATCACAGAAGAGGCTATTTTCATAAGGCTCGACCATTTTCATTGTTACCCGGGTGTGTAATTTAGTTACGTAGTAAAAAGAAACGCAATGTGTATTCAAGCTTGGTGGAGACGAGGTAGCAGGGTGATGTTCGTGTCGTCGATTATTGTGCTTGTTGGGCAAGCTCATTGGTGAATAGCGAAGCGTCGTACTCGATCATCTGTCGATGAAAGCCTCGGTTCGGCTCGATGATTGGGCGCAATCTGAACGTGGATGTTGAGAAAGGGCAAATAAAAAAACAGGCTGATTATCAGATGAAAGGGCAGACGTTTCCGTACCCGTACCTTATTACCGCCGGTACAGTGTGAATTATGACACGGCTACAGTTTCCTTGATCTTTAGCACTAGTGCGGCCTATACGGTCCCGCATAACGGCACGGACCGCATTTTGTACTGGACTGTGCGGTACAGAGCAAGGTACCGGGCAGGGGGTGGATCAGTACGGTACGGCTACCGGTTGCCCATCTTTACCCTACAAGGCAACCTTAGAACTTACTTCTTAACATCGTCGTACACTTCTCGAAACCGACGTAGCTCGCTGGCCATCAAGTAGACGATGCACAGCGTTGCCGACCTGCTGCGGCCCATAGCACAGAATACGAGCACCTTCCCACCCTAAACGTCAAAACATGAAAGTCGCTACATACTCTACGTTGCAGACTTCCTGCCGAGTGTGACACCGGTGATGTGCAGTCTATATTTTTTGCTGATGACTTGAAAGCTTCCGCACTCAACCCTGATTCCGTCCCCAGGCCTCTGTAGTATTTTCTCGACCGCCTTACCGTGTATTGCAGGGCAAATATGCTTGACCTCGCAGTTGAAAAGTGCTGTGTCCTACACCTTGGTCATTCCAACCCTCAACTAGAACACACCTGCATGATATCCACTGCTGTTTGCTTCCGAGCCGGTTCGAGACCTTGGAGTTTACATGACCAATGACTTGAACTTCAAGGAACGCATAAAACGGACAGTAAGCTCCGCGTCTCAGAGGCTCTTCTGCCTGCTTAAGGCTGTTCACTCCCGAAATCCCGATCTCCTCGCCAAACTTTTCAATGTCTACGTCAGCGGCCGATACTTGAATACTGCACTCCCGTGTTTAACCCTACCTCAGCGTTGAAAAAGTGCAACGCCGTGCATCCAAGCTTATCCTTGCTCGTACTTCGCCTAGTCTACGTGATCTTCCTTTCACAGGGCGATATAAGTGGTTGGGTATGCACATACTTGAATATAGAAGGCTTTTCTCCGACCTTATCCTGTTTCGCAAACACTTGCTCGGCAAAGCTAAGATAACAACCAATTCGGTTCAATACTATTTGGCTGTCAGAGGCAATAAACCTAAGCTGCGGTGTCATAGGGCGCGTACTCAAGTACGTTCGTCTTCCTTCTTTGTTCGTGTTGTCAACGTTTACTCGGAATTGCCGGATAATATTGCTACCATTAATACTGTTTCAGGTTTCAGACGGGTTCTTGTTTCTCTTGACCTCAGCCGCTATACTACGTTCCACGTCAAATAACTTTCTCCTGTATCGCATTTCACTTTGACGTTTTGCCGTTTACTTGCTTGTTTGTCACGTGTACCTACACGTATTCCAATAAATAAATAAATACTTTTTGTGATTCTGGATTCTCATTGTGGAGTGGTTCATACTCCGAAAGCCTACCGTTTGCCTAGCCGTCTCGATGAAGGCAGTCGTACGCTCGAAGTACTGTGCGATGTTCTCGCCTTCGTGGTCGTTGAGCGTCACCTCGAGCCATTCGATCTCCGGGACGCGAAGAACGTTATTCAGTCGGCTAGCGTCGATGGCGTGTGTGATGCCGAGTTCTCGCAGCTTCCGCACCGAGACGGCGTCAAAGCCAGCGAGGTAGAGGTGCGGACGGAGTTGAGTGATCTCTTTGGAGTACTTGTGCAACATCTCCGGCCATGTGAGCTGACGTTTCTGGAACATTCTCGGGATGTAGTCTGCCTAAAGTCGAGCAATGGCTCATAATTTGGTTTCGAGCCGTTGTCAGCGAGCGCGAACCGCGTTACAATCGAAGCCAAGGCGAGCAACTTATCTCTAAGTTGCATGCTTTCTGTAATTAACGCATTTCGAAGGAAAACAATTAGACAGTTTGCGATGAGAAATAACGAAGTCAAGTGGAGCCTGTGCGTCGCAAAGAATGGGCTCATCAGGCTTCAGGAAATATCCTTAAAAGAAGCAAGCATTGAATTGTTGAGATAGTAATATTGAGTGTAAGCAGGTGCGAAGCTTGGTGAGAAAAACTGACAGAGCGCAGCAAACATTCGTCAAAATTACGCGCAGAGGACGCGTTAACCTGGGTCCAGATTGTGCGCCGAGTTTTCGCGCGCGTTGCGGAGCCATTAGCTTCTCTTATACAGAAAGGACGAAAACCTAACTAGGTACCAACTTGGAGAGACCTTCGAACTTGGAGTCCGTCTACGTGAAGAATCATTAAAATTACTAGATTGTCGTCATCCGGACGCGCTGGCCGCAAATCTTAAGTTACTTGTCGCAGAACTCGCGTGTCGCGACAGAAGGTGACCCGCTTAATAGTGTGCGTCATCGAAGAGAGCGCTCCCGCAAGCGCAAGCAGCCCGGCGGCCCAAATCAATGACGCTTGTCGCGGCTGAAAGTGGGCCTCTGCAGCCGCTGATGAGCTTAACTTAAGCCGTATCGTACTATTCCATGCAACACATGCAACTCACCAAAGTGACGTTGCAAAGCTATAACGAGGCATAAAGCTGCTTTTAAATCGCACACAAGCAAAATCACGCTGTCGCATTGCAGTATATTTATTGGGATTGGCAATACGTTGGTAGGCAGGTTAACTGAGTATGCAGTTTGGAGCGTTTGCAAAAGAGTCGCAGCGAATCAACAAAGAGTGGCAGTTGCAACGTGCTCTACGGGCCATCGTCACCAGAGCAGATCTAAACGTTCAGTCGTAAGTCAGTGACGACCATCATGAGGTAGGCACACACCGTTTGGATAAAGCGATTTCTCGCCGGCAAAGCACTCCGTGCCGAGTGGTGCGGTTGGCTCACGCACTCCGTTCTGGACCGATTGTGACAATAATCGCTTGGGCGCTTGAGGACAGACTTTGATTGGCAATTCGGCGGTGGTGTTGCTGCCGATCCATGTGTCCGGTACAAGGCTTATCTGAAAGCAATGATGCACAAGGCTCAACATCACTATTTGAAGCGCTGGCGGGTTGTGGCTGCTTACGGGGGG
>JNEY01000440.1:50449-83969 GCA_020875895.1 Aphelenchus avenae
GACGGGCCAGCCCTCGGAAAACGGATTAAGGCCTGTCGGGCCGGGTCGGGCTTAGGGCCTTTTGCGGACACATACCCGGCTCCGGGCCGGGCCTCACTGCACAGGCCCGTCACAGGGGAAATTGGGGTACCGTAAAAGCTATAACATAAGACGTGTTCTAATATAAGACGGCCCCTAATAGAAGACGTGCGCCAAAAATTTCAAAGTTGACATGTCACAGAGACATGTTTAGAATACGTTTTAGGCCATAACTATTCATTCTAGACGAGAACTTTTTGTCACCAAAATTTCAGAAAATTTTTCTAAATCCATAGGGGGGACCCCTTTACGACTTTTCCGAAACCCTCGAAAATTTGACCATCGAAAATTAGAAGACGGGCGTCTTATATTAGAGCTTTTACGGTATTCTTTGCAAATATCGACCAAATTTTTGAGTGTTCAGCCAACTATGCGTCCCAGACATGCTCCCCG
Organism: Aphelenchus avenae; assembly: GCA_020875895.1. Taxonomy (NCBI): domain Eukaryota; kingdom Metazoa; phylum Nematoda; class Chromadorea; order Rhabditida; family Aphelenchidae; genus Aphelenchus; species Aphelenchus avenae. The sequence goes on from JNEY01000440.1 coordinate 50,921, forward strand.
TGCTCCAAAATAACGCGTAAACACGCATTTCGAGGACATCACATCAATGTGTTATTCGTCAAATATCCATCAAATTATCCCCAAACTGTTTTTCAAAGCCCGGAACAAGCACGCCGCTGGGCCCGGGCCACATCCGGGCTTCATTTCGAGCCTCGCGGGCCGGTCCGGGCCTAGCATTTGAGGCCCGTGCCCAGTGTTGTAAGGGGAGGGGGACTTAGGGACAAGTTCAGTATGAGCTGCTAAAGTACGTGATTCGCTTACCGTTGCAAGGATTCGCCCACGTACGCAGCACAACCATCCCACTTCGTTTCCGATGTCCTCCTTGAGTGGAATGAAATCAGCCGGAGACGCAAGAAAAGCGGGAACAATGGTGATCTTCTTTTCGGCAATGCTGTTGGCCTTGTACCATTCAGTACGACGAAGCACCGCTTCGCATGTGTAGGTGACGGAGCCGTGCTTGCCTGAACAAAATTCCAGGTTGGCAAGATGTGATTCCGTACAGACAACAGGGCTTTGTTTTTGCATGTCTTTAATGATCTGACATTTGAAGTACATACTGTTGCAGGTTGAAGTTCCTCTTAGGCAAGAGCTACGAATAGTTATCTGCTATCTGCTACTTGTACACGGGCTCAGTGGTCCCACTTTGTGGCCCACGTAACTTTCGTTTTGTTTTCTGTTGGTCATGGGAATGCTGTACAACGTTATTCTACCCGGAGTTCGTGGGTAAAATTGTTCAAACAGCCAAAGAACGAGCTGATTCGCTAGTGGGCATTCCGTTAAATTAGAAAACTTTGAATCCGTACTAAGAGGGATAAAACCATGGGCATGCCTAGAGGTAAGCCGTGGACGCGTCCCATCCCCCGTTCGAGATCGAATCTTCAACAAATGGGCTGTTTATGGTCAGAAACATTAATGATACTGTTTGACTTATTAAAATGTGCAGAAACCCGACACTGTCGAAAACAGCCTAAAGGCGCCTCCGGCCGACGCCAAAAAAGACAGATAAAGTTGCCTTTTAGCCTGTTTCCTCAAACCTCGGGCTGGCTACGCCCCTGGATTGTTACGCCCTAGCGACCACCGGCGTGCCCGCATAGAAAGTCTAGGTGAAGGGCTGTGCAAGCGGCTAACATGTTCAGCATTTACTTTTGCGCCAGGGGTGGGACCGAAAAACGGATTCGGAAATTCGGTATATTTTCCGAAGTTAGGATTCGTATTCGGTTGAAAAACCGAATATTTCCGAAGTTTTGCATTAGGTGAAATTACTTTCATAAATGCTTCGCAGCGAATGACCGACAACACGCTTCAAAAGCCGTTTTTCTTGCATATGAATGCGGATTTGACCTAGGCTAACGTGCGACTAGCGTTTTGTTGAGCTTCTCCACTTTGTTGCTGAATAAACTCCGCATGGAAAAACTTCGGATTTGGATTCGGATATTTGGTACTTTTTCCGAAGTTCGGATTCGGATTCGCTTCGGTTTCTTTTCCGGGCTTCGGATTCAGATTTCAAAAGCGCCCATCCCTGTTTTGGGCTGCCACCTTTTTGCGTAACTCCATTTTGCGTAACTACAGATTGCGTAACAAAAAAAATTTTTTAGTACGAATTGCGTAACGCATTTTGCGTAAATTATGCGCTTTGCGTAACCGGTACAGTTTGCGTAAATAATACATCTTGCGTAACTACCGTTTGCGAAACCAGCACTTTGCATTTTGCTGCAATACTGCATTTTGCGTAACTACGCTTTGCGTAACTTTCAGTACCATTTGCGTAAACAAGCCGGAAGAAGTTTATAATGCATAGGCAGCGGTGTTTACAGATGCATTTAACCGCAAAGCGATGATGCATTTGCAAACGAGTACGTGGATCAAAGAACACGTGACAAAGTACTATGAGTACGAGCTGAGTTAAAACCAACCTGGTGGATAACCGGACTGAGCTAGGAGGTTGCCGGCGCCTACGGCGCCGCGTAGACTATGTTTAAGCCTAAGCTTAATCCGGTTTAGCTGGTGAGTTTCAGTGCTTTTCTGTGAGTAACAAACTAAGCAGGAATTGGCAAGTGGGCATAGCTAGGTAGGCGTTGTCGGAAGGGTCGAACTGAGCTCGGTAGATAACCGGACTGAGCTAGGAGGTTGCCGGCGCCGCGTAGACTGTGTTTAAGCATAAGCTTAATCTGGTTTAGCTGGTGGGTTTCAGTGCTTTTCTGTGAGTAACAAACTAAGCAGGAATTGGCAAGTGGGCAGAGCTGGCGGCGCGCGCACATTGCGCGTAAACATTAGAACATGTTACCTACTCGCAACCGGAATCACAGTGAAGAACGACTCTGGGCTTTGAGAGCCGCTTGTATGGCGTTTGTCGCCGCTTTGGTGGCGTAGGTTGCACTAAAACGATTATTGGTCGTGCGCTAGCACGCAGAAGGCTCGAGGAATAGAAAGCAAAGCAAAAGTGAACAATGCGAACAAGTTTTCTAGAGTTGTATGGTTGTTTACGCAAAATGAATATTATGTTACGCAAAATAACCAAAAATTACGCAAACGGTACTTTTTGGTTACGCAAAATGTAGTTGGAGTTACGCAAAAAAAAAACGCTTTGCGTAACTCAAGAGTAGGTTTTGCGTAAATTACGCAAAATGTTCGAAAAGTTACGCAAAACGTGTTACGCAAACGGGAGTTACGCAAAAAGTTCGCACCCCTGTTTTGCGCAGGGGTCCACGCCCAGGGGTCTCAACTCCAAAACCGGGATTCAGGGCCCCGCGTGTCAAATTCAGGGGTTTTTCAGGGGCCAGGAGTCAAATTCAGGTGGTAAATCAGGGGGTGTTTTTTTCTGCTTTGTTTTCCATGCAGTTCAAGATTTACTGGCGCTCCAAAAAAGCACTTTTCAAATGCCTTTTTGAGCTTTCCCCCAGGAAAGCTTCGCCCGAAAAATTCCGCCGTTGCAGGCGGAATTTTAACAAACAAAACGTGATTTCCGAAGGAAATTGCGTTTTAGCCCGCCGCAGGCGAAGCCAACGACTTATTTCAGTGGAACAATGGGCTTTCTACACGAAAAAACTCAGTACTACTGCAAAAACATGACCCTACACCCCCGGAATTTGCTCGCGAAAATCAGGGGCAAAAGGCCAAATTCAGGGGGTACCCCCCTTGATCAAGGGGGGTTTGAAATCCCTGTCCCGCCGCATAGCTTTAACGTACTAGCAACTAACAGGGCGTTCAGCGCTCACTAAAAAGCACTTTCTGAAGCTTCTACAGAATTCATGTTGTCATGTAAGACCGTACCACAGTCGCCGGAAAACGATTTTAAAAAATTCCAAAACATCCTGTTTTGGGGAGTTTTCGAAAAGTGCTTCCATTGACATACAAGACATGGTGGCAATGCTGATAATGCTGAATCACGATTCGCTGACCGTTTCAGACCACTCTCGTGATTCGGGCAATCTAACTCGTTAGCAGAGCAGGGTCAAAGGCCGCACGTCAATGGATGTGAACATCGAGTCCGCTGAACTATAAAGCAACTGATTCTCTCGCTCTCTGCGTTTTGGGAATACTTCTTCGACCTTTGTAGCCGTTTAAGCGTGTGAAATGAGAAGATATTTTCAATTTGTCATGTCCAACTCATTTGTCATTCACGAGGAAAAAGCTTTTCTCGATTAACTTAACGGCGAGCTAAATCCAAAACCAGTGCTCTCCGCATCCTGTCATACGAGAAGAATTAGAGTTGACCCTCCGATAATCCAGGACCCGCGGTTTTTAACGTCATGTCAAACACTTGCAAGTGGCTGCTTAACGAATCACTAGATGTCCCGTGCAACCAAAGCTTTTCGTCGATTCGTGAGCTGGCGGACCACTTGGACGACGCGCATTTGAGGGCAACGCGTACGTGCCGTTGGCAGATGGTATGTCGAGGTAACAATGGAATACGAGGCCCGCTCCTGGCGTATCACACACCTTGGCCAGAGACGACGGACACTATGGCACCCTAGGTTTCTTGACGGGTGCTTCCTTACGCCGCCAGCCAGTAGCTAGTACAACCCTTTTCTGATGATCTGTTGGACGGGGGTCTATTGGGAGGGGAGGTCTGTTCGGTGGAGGGGTTTATTATCTGGACCTAGATTTTCGAGCAAAGCTTAAGCCTATGCCAAGCCGAAAGTTTTGGCTAACTTCTGCCTAATTCGGACAAAAATTCATCAGGAGTTGACATGTCATGTTCATAAATTTAGGAAACGCAGGCCTGCGGGCAGGTACTTCACAGTTGTTCTCATTTGAGACTGCACATGAGACGACACACCGACGAGAGGCCGTTCGTATGCTCGCAGTGCGGAGAAGCCTTTGTAACGTCGTCGAACTTAGCAGTGCATCAACGAGTCCATACAGGGGAAAGGCCGTACCAGTGCAACATATGCGATAAGACCTTCACACAGCAAGGCACTCTCAAACGACATGAATTCCTTCACAAAGGAGAAAGACCCTACCGCTGTGAGGTCTGCGCCAAATGTTTTGCGCAAAAAGGTATGCATATGCTACATACCGTATTTCCTCGAATAGACCTCCGGAGATGAATTTTTCGGATGGTCTTTTGAACGGGGGTCGTTTGGGGGGGGATGGGGTTTATTTTCAGGACCTAGATTTTCGAGCAAAGCTTAAGCCGAGGCTGATAGTCGTGGCTAATTTCTGCCAAAATCGGACAAAAATTCATCAGAACTGGGCCAAATCCGGCCATTTTTTTCGTTATTTCGGTTACTCGGTATAATTATGGCATTAGTTTTACCTGAACCGTCTTTAAAGAGGCACCGAAACAGGGAAAATGTTCGAAAATTTCCCTACCCTTTCGGGCTAGGCTAGCGATTCACACGTTTAGACGTTTTTCGGAAGCATTTTATGACGCACACTGGAGAGAAACCGTACGCTTGCAACGTCTGCCTTGCTCGCTTCACGCAGGATGCAACACTAAGAAAGTAAGTGTTTTAACTTATCTTTCAGTCCGACGCTTTGGTCATCCCTAGCGGTGACGACGGTGGCGGACCGAAGCAAAGTCAGAAATTTTAGTCACAAACTGACGCACAGCGACAAGAAGCCATTTAAATGTTCGTTTTGCGGCGACGGATTCAAACGTGCTGACGAGGCCGCAAAGCACGAGAAACGTCGTCACACCGTTGTCGAAAAGCTCCATGAATGTCAGGAGGGCAGCAAAAAGTTCGTCACAGCTCGGGAACTCTTGTCTCACAAGAGCGTCCACACAGGTGAAAAGCCGTTTGAATGCGATGTGTGTCGAAAGACGTTTAAAACCAGAAGTTATTTACAGGTACGTACAGACAACTCAAACTCGTGTCATTCGTCTTTTACCGAAAAATAACCTATAAAGTGAACATCTTTGCCGAAGAGGTAAATCCTTAGGACGCCAAATACAGCTTAATTCATTGCTCACGCTGTTCCAGAAGCATCGCAAAGTGCACGCCGACGATAAGCCATATGCATGCGACATCTGCGAATTTCGTACCGCTCATTTGTCAACCCTAAAAGACCACAGACAGCGTCGCCATACAGGCGAAAAGCCCTACGCGTGCCATCTGTGCAACAAGAATTTCCCCAAACGAGGTAACTCCGTTGAATATCAACGCTATTCACATTTGTCACGCCCTTACGCATATTATTGAACTGTTTCGCCGCATTGGCCCCTGGCTTCAGCTGGGGTCCGGTTATCGGTGTGCGGGGTATATACCGTAAACTGCCTAATTTTAGCCCTCCCCGTAATTTTGACCCTCCCCTCCTTTTCACGGACACTTGAAATATGCTGACCCAGCCTCAAGTTAACACTGAGTTTAGTATAAAAAGAACTGCCTTAATAGTCCACATTCGGACATCCGCCGAAAGCCCACTTTCACTGCAAGAGTCGACTCAAGTTTTTTTCATTCACGTCGTACATCATTGCTATTTAAGGTGATCTGAACCTGCATCTGCGTCGTCATTCAAGGTCAAAACTCTACGAATGTGACGTATGCGGAAAAGGCTTGACGTCAGCGCAAGGCCTGAGGCTGCACAAATTGACCCATGCGGGCGACAAGCCGTACAAATGCGACACATGTCCGCGGTCTTTTGCGCGACCGGAGCATCTGAAAAAACACAAGATTGCGCATTCCGCACATAGATCGTTTGAATGTGGAGAATGCGGCCTCAGCTTTAAGTCATCGCTAGTTCTAAAGATGCATAAGCGTACTCATACCGGTGAGAGGCCGCACGAGTGCACCGTTTGCGGAAGACGCTTTACTCAGTCCGCCACTCTGTTGAGGCACAAACGTGTGCATGACGAGCAGAGACCGTACGAATGCGCAGAATGTAGCCGCACCTTTAACCATCCGGAGGTTCTGAGGGGCCATAGGCGTACTCATACAGGCGAAAAGCCTCTTCAGTGCCCCACTTGCGAGAAATCCTTCGATAATTCCGGCACTCTCTGGAAGCACAAACATATCTGTGTGAAGCGGAGCAGCCTTTTCGCAGATTACTGCCACTTGGAAGAGCCTATTCCCCAAGATGGGAAGTCGGCTATCATCATGGCGACGCACAGAGACGAAAAGATGTTGGACCCCGTAAGCGATATCCACGACACCGGCGAGGCAAAAGACGTGTGAATATGTCAACTCTCTAGTGACAATCGACCGCTATTCTTTGCATTATGTCGTTACTAATAAACTGCAATCAGTATATTACAGTTACTAAACACAAATTACATTATAAAATGAAATCATAGATCCTCTAAAAACGCTGCATCTCGGCCACCGATCGTGAGTGTCATGTTTCTTTAGTCATATTGGCAAGCGAAGGAGAGCACTGAAAGGAGAAGCCAGTAGGCTTACCTAACCAATGCCCGCTATGCTAATGATGAGCTAATGAATTTGTAACTCAGGGCTTTTGTAAGTTCCCATCATTTGAATGGCTTTCAGCATCACTAGCCTCTTTCCTGCTTTTTGCAAGCCTCAACGCTCAACCTTAGGGTTGAGGTTGCGGCTGAGTTTGAGGTTTTTCGCGGCCAGGGTTGAGGATGAGATTAACCCTGGTAAAAACACAGTTCGTGAACACACTTCGTGAAAGTGGATTTTTGTCACACTTCGTAAAAAAAACCATTCACGAAGCGTGACTTCGTGCACCGGTTTTTGTCACACTTCGTGAAAGTGGGCGACTTTTTTTAGAGTGCGACTGCCGTACCGTACTACGGGCCGTACCGTATGTCGTACCGTATTCTACGGTACGGAGTACGGTACGGGGGGGGAATCAGTACGGTACGGAGTACGGTACGGGGGGTCAAAGTCGCACTCTAACTTTTTTCACGAAGTGTGACCTCAGGCCACTTTCACGAAGAGTGTTCACGAACCGTGATACGTCCATTAACCCTCTACATCGGCCCCTAATTTTGACGACAACAGTGGAAAACCTCAACCTAACCTCAACCTCAAACACACTTTAGGGTTGTTGAAGAAGCTGAGGATGAACTTTTCCTTGGCCAGGGTTGAGGTTGCGGTCGAGGTTTGGTCGAGAGCCCTGTTGAGGTAGACGCTGAAGTTTTTCAAGATCGGCACACCCTGCTGCAGGACTATGCGAACCATAAACATGCCAGGTATGAACATGAGAACCATCAGCATTTTAGGCCGGGTCGTGCCAAGCATTGACATGTAAGACTTACAAAGCAGGAACGTACGAAGCAGGGCATGCGAACCAGGAACACTCTTCCGAAATTATCTCTGTGTTACCGTTGCCTGACTTCGCATCGTCGACGCTCACATTCAAACATTCACGGTCAGCCACGTAGCGTACAGTTTCGTGCTTGCCGCTAGAGCTTTTGCCCTGAGCATAAAAAACCTACGAAAAGCAGTACCTGACAATACGTTGTTCTTTCTGGAACTCGACCCGTAAGGCGGACGATGATCGCGTTCACGGCCATGGGCTGGGTTAGGCATACTCGAACAATGCCTTCTGTTGCGAATACTAGTTTTAAAGCACGCTTAGGCCAATTAGTTACACATAAAGACGTTCAGTCTTCGACAAGACGTAGAGGTTAAAGTCAAGGTAACCTCTTACGATTCCTTTTACTCTAGCAATGATAATGACGGACACAGGCAATCCATTAGCGATCCCCCAAATAACCATACCCGGCATTAATCCTCAGGCCATTCTACTGACGGTGGATCACACAGTGGTGAAGGCGGTCGTTTGTTACGTGCCGGATGTTTGCGATCGCAGGTAATCATTGTATGTTGACTATCCTGAAAGACTTTGAATCTCCATCGATGGTTCCGGAAGTTTGACAAATTTATGGGCTGGAATTTCTGTCTTCGTTTTATACACCTTACGTCGTAATACATAAATCTGTGGGATTTGGCATCTATTATGCACTTTTAGAAATATTCTATTGGAACTGGAACTGGATCAGAATGCATAGAGTTCCGCGGGAACTTTATCTAGTGGGAACTGGAACTGCTCGATTTTGAACATAAGGGGTATTGGAACGGGAACTGATGAAAAAAGTGGAACTTCAGCTTCACTGGTACCAAGTCTGCTTCTTTGTTCCACTTCGGTTTACATGCATGCCGCTCACCATCGACCAGCTCAATTAGGTCCCAAACAGTCGCTGTTTTGACACGAACTCGTTTATCGAGCGATTCATTCAAAAGAACGCATGCCACCGTTTATGGTCCTCATTCTCGGTTGTTGCAGCCGCGAGGTAATTAATCGCCGTCGAACAGTTGCGCGCGAGAGTGCTATTGAGGAGGAGTGGCGGCCCTCTAAGGGTCCACTGTTTGGCCTTGAGCCCGACAGCTGTGCCCGCGCCACAACTGTCTTCACTCTTGAACGCCTCTCAGCGGCGTCCCTGCGGAATGAGTTACTTCTCGGCGGGCGTCGCTTGATTGGCATGACGAAATGGACTCCATAAAGCGTTACATTTCACAATGTTGCGGCATTTTGTTGAGTTTCATGACGCCAATACTTATGAAATTCATTTGTAACGAAACAGGTTCATATTCTAAGCATTTTAGGTGCACACTAGAATTTCGTCTGCTGCCGAAATGGACAACCAGGTCACCCAGAATGCGCAAAATAATGAGTAAGTGTCAAGCCAGCTTCTGCTTGAAAATTGATAAAACCAAGGTTTTTTGCTACTTTGATTAGGTATGCGATTTCATTACCTCGTGCAATTAGCGCACAGTTGCCTGGGTGAGAAGTAATAGAGGCAATGGGCTTAATACTGAAATAGCATAAACTCCACAATTAACTGGAAACCCAACCCAAAAATGGCTGAAGAGTGAAATTTTCTCAAATCGAAAATTGTTCATAGGGGTAGGGTCGCCTCTTGTCGGAAGCAGCCAAAACACGATTACATAGGTTATAAATAATAGCGGAAAAATTTGCTTCTGGGTATGCCTAGTGCCGTGTAAATGAAAACTGAATTCGTGGAAATCTCGGAACTGTTGAGACAACTTTGCTTTGCTGGTCTGACCAAATGTCAGCGCGGTGAAATTCAGTGACGCGGTCCTTACCGCCATGCTCAGCTCCCGCGCTAAGCGCAATGTCTCGTCCCTCGTTAGCGCCACTTGCTATGACAAGCATGATGAACCGACGCCTCCGGATCAGGAAAACAATGGTACGAGTATCTTAGACGCATTGGTTAACAAAATTCTCGTGCTTTCAGTGCCGCCGACCAAGCGCCAGAAAAATACGATTCGTCCATTTCTTATGGATGTGTCTGTTTCGTACAACAAGGACGAGCGCGTGTACGTACCGAGAGTCGTGGAGTCTCGTGGAGAGCCCGTCGAGCCGACCCCAGACGGACGTGTCGTCGCAGTGAAAGCTACAATCACCTTTTCGAAGGAAGGTCAGCAACGATTGACTTCTTTGAACGTCAACTGTGTCCAGGCAACCTTGTGCAACCGGGCCCTAAGCTCACCGGGACAAGCCCTTCGTTCCAACTTAGCCGGGCACATAGTGGCCCGGCCTTAGCCAAGTCCCGGCCCGGTTAGATCCGGTATAGAGACGAAAAAATTGACATGTTCTGGTCAAATTCTCGGTTTAAACCCTAAAAAGTGCAGTAACTCGTACCTATTAGAAAACTGCTAACGGAAACAAAGGCACTCACTTGTTCGTATTTGCTTCTTGCTATATGACAGCCCGAAACTTTAGAGGTAAAACGAACCGGAAAAGGGAAACAAAAATTTCAGCCGTCCAACCGTCATTTCCCGCTTAACTCCAAAGCATCCCTTGCAGCTCGCGAAGCGATGCAGAGATCCGCCGAAGAACGCTGGCCTGCGCTGAAGACCGCTCCACGCTACTCGCCCGACCTCTACAGTGCACAGCTGCGGTATTCGACGGAAGATGGGCGCTACCACGTCCGAATAACGCGATCGAATGCGTCAAACATGAGGACGAGTGATAAGGACGAGAACGACGACGCAGAGAATGCTCCAGCCATTGCTGAGGGCCCGCAAGAAGTCCCTCCCGTCGAAATCGAGACCGACGATGCGGAGGAAGCAGTGGACTTCCTGTTGGACAATATGGAACACCCCAGGCTCTTCAACCTGCATATCGTTCGGGATGAAGACGTCGTGGCTGCACTGAAACGTCGTGGTAAGTGTCTGCGCCGTCTTTCAGCTTAACTGTGAAGATCGTCGGGCATTGTCTTTGTAAAGACATAGCTCGCGTCGAGTTCGATGGGGTAAGGTAGATACTCTTCGCATCTTTGACGTTTTTCGGAAATAGTCACCGTACGATTCCATGTCTAGGGCGGCTCCGAGCGTGATACAGAGGACTCATTACGGCACGGGGCACGGGACGGCCCAGGCTTGGAATGGGCCGTTTTCCGTCCGTATCGTTTTATTTTCTACTTGTCATGGACTATTGTGCCGCTCTTCGCGGGAATTTAAATTTTTGGCTCGGTTTTCCAATGACTTGACTCTCCCAAACTCGATATCGGCCCATTTCAGGCCTCTTTTTTCAATATCTTCAATAACTAGAAATATGTTCGGCAATGCGGTACGGAGAAGGTCAGTACGCACAAGATACGACAGTCCGAAGGGGGGGGGGGAGAGTATAGCACGGCGTACGATAGGGAGTGCCCGCCCCATCCACAACTGTTTTCCGTTAATGCGCGTGAATTTTTCGATTGCCTCCTTTCAGAGGACAAGAAGCTCATCGTCGAGCACGCCCTTGGTATCGAGTACTACGAAGGCATCGCTCCGGCATCTCCGCAGGAAGTCATCGATTGCATGGGCGAGGTCGAATCCGTCTTGTTGCGCAATATGCCTGGAGCGCAGGCGAAGTACATCAAGAAATACCTCGATGACAGCCTGCTGAAGCTCTGCCTGCGCAAGAACATCCCTCGCGTTTGGATGCCGACGGTTTCCTGCCCGCAGATCACAGAGGACGCCATGATCGAGTTCTGTTTCGGCGGTGACGCTGTTAGTCACGTCTTCCAGGAGCGCAAGCTGCGAATCTACGGGCCGAATGTCACGCAGTACTTCTTCGAGAAGCTAGTCGAGGTAAGATCCATGTAGTCACGGCTGACTCGTAGCAGGGCTGGGAGGGAATCGGCATCGTGAATCATGTATCCTACTATTCCCGTACTGTACTCAGTACGGAATGGAGGTATGTGGTATCAGGTGCGACATCAGTTGCTCAAGGCGGTTCAGCCTAGTTACGTGCCAGAAGGAGCCCGGACTCGAACCTATTTAGATCTCCATAAAGTCCGATCGTGCCCAGATCTTGGAGCTTCGGGCCTGGCGTATCAACCTAGAGCGTCAGCACACGCGCAAGCATGAAGCCCGCAAGAAGACAATCCCGCATTCCCACATCGAGTCGGAGAACGGATGGTACTACGACTTCACCGACAACGCCATCCCGTTCCAAATTGCGTTCCTTCCCGAGCGCAACCAGCGCTGCATCACGCTTCGTAGAGGCCCCAAGGACATGGTCGGACAGTACTGGTTTTACTGACGCGGCTTATTCGAGATTTCGATGACTTTCCATTACTTTACTGCTGCAACAAAGCGTCAAGCATGAGTTAAAAAGGCGTTTCGGAGTCAGTTGCACTAGTAGGTACTGGTTGTTGCAAGGTCTCGTCGATCATTCGGTTCGTGACCCGTTGAGTGCAGGTGTACTGAAATACTTTACTGACGTTGAATTGGCAGCCCCGTGCGAAATGCGCTCACCGCTAGGCGCCACCAGAGCTAAGGGACGGGCTACATACTTTCAATGGCCGCTGCATGGTCCACATGCAAAAAAAGAAAATCCTTGCTTCCCCGAAATACGCATGCGTGCATACCGCTGGCTACCACAGCGCATACACCCCCCCCCCCCGCACCCTAACCCGGGCCGCAGAGTACCTGCCTTGAAAACGTATGCTATTTTCGGATTCTCCACGCCGTACCTTTTTGCGCCGATTTAACAAACTTTCAACTTCTTACCCGCCATGAGCAACGTGCATACCCCTTGCTATCGCACGCATGTACTATAATACTCGGCATGTACTACATGCCATGTAGGTAAGCAGACATACCCGATTTTGTGATGTTATGCAGCCATAACTTTTTTGTAGATAACCGATTCGGCTGAAACATTCATTGTTTTACACGAATTTTGAATGCCTAATGATACTAATATGATACTAAATATGGGCCGATAGTGAAAACTATTTTTGACGACTCAGATACACCTGCCCTTTAGTGTGTACGGAGTTGAAGACGAAATGTAGGTACCGCTGTATGTTTATTGTCATCGGCGATAACATTAGTGAGCTGGTAAAGAAGTATGCACGTTGGAGGGGTTGGCAAACATTCGCAAGAACTTAGCAAACAGCAGCAGTTGCAAGGAACTCGGTGTACCTTCGTCACCAGAGCAAATCTAAACATTTATGCGTGGGTCATGACCAAAATGAGCAAACAACAATTACGGGAAGGCACACGTACCTTTAGGATAAAGCCATTTCTCGGTGGGGAAGGCCTCCGTGCCTAGTGGAGCGGTCGGCTCGCGCACTTCCGTCTGGGCCGATTGCTGCGCTGGTAACAGTAGTCGCTTGGCCGCTTGAGAACGGATTTTGATGGGCACCTCTGTGGTGGTATTGCTTCCGATACACGTATGCGGTACAAGGCTTATCTGGAACCAGTGGCGTACCCAGGATTGAACCGGAGGTGCGTGGCCCATGGCAGGGATGCGGGTCTCGGTCTCGGTCTCGAAAACCGAGACTCTCGGGGGTTATGGTCTCGGTCTCGGTCATGAGAAATTCCGCCCGCATTTAGCTTTTTTTCGATTAAAACAATTTCAATGTTTTTGCCAAAAATTCGACAAATCTTGATGCAAAGGCTGACAAATTCCAGCTCAAACCAATTAAAACGTGTTCAACTAGTGACTCACATTGCTTTGCGCAGTTTTTCCTTGAATTTTACTGAAGCTAGCTGCTGCACTGCGCTTCGCGCGCCGCGGATTGCATGTGCCAAGCAGATAAATTATGTGTCATCGCGCTACGGCATGCATCCAGTGTTCCAAGCTCCGTGCGTCGGAATATTATTTAAAGTTTACCGCAAAAGCCGAAATTTGTACATGTTTGTACATGACTTTGCTCGGACTAAACGCGTAAGCCCCCCCCCCCTCCCTTTGCCCGCCGCCCTCTCATGAGGGATGTCGTCCTAGCTACGCCTTTCCTCCATGCTTGAAACCCCCTAGTGGGACCTGTTGGCAGAATATTTTCTTATTACCCGAAATATGCATCCTTGCCGATAGCGCTCGCTGTCGCATGAAAGCAGGACCCTGCCCCTTGCCATGCACCCGGGGACGCCGCCTTCCAAAATGAATGTTATTTTCAATTACCATGCTTGAAAATTCCTCCTGGGTTCGATTTGGCATAGTATCTCCTTCTTACCCGCTATGGCGTGCTTCCATAGCGCTCGCTATCGCAGGGAAGCAGGAATCGAGTTCTGAAAATTCGATCGGTCACAACTTTTTTTTCTAGCCAACCGAACCGGCTGAAATTTTGCAGTTTTTCATGATTTTAGAACACGTATCGAATGGTACAAATCTTGTACGAATAGCGAGAACATTTGGGGGGGGGGGACGGACATACACCAGCGCTTTAGCGTATAAGGATACCTATAGGGATTTGTTGCGTTTATTTGGGGGTTTACGGAGCTTCTTAACTACCGTGGTAAACTCAAAGTCTCGGTCCCGGTCTCGGTCTCGACCGAGACCGAGACTCTCGGGGGGTCAGGTCTCGGTCTCGGTCTCGGTGTTAGGAATTAAAGTCCGCATCCCTGGTATCTTACTGACGTACTAGTGCACTTTGCATTATAACCAGAAAATCGTGCCGTACCGTACTCCGAACTAGACTCGACCCCCCCCCCCGTACCACACTCCGCACGAAGAACACAGTACGCCGTACGGTACGGCCCGTATTACGGTGCGTCAGTCTAAGTCTATGATGGGATTAGAAAGCGGACCCTACCGTTCGTCATAAAGGTCTAGCAAGAGAGGACTCTGGGAGTGTGGTACACCCAGCACGGACTGTTGACCCGATCGCTCGCCGAAGGACGAATAAGACCGATTGCGCCGCTTTACCTCAAGCTGAAGATGCAGCAAATTGCTGACCTCCAGAGCAACGCGGATCAATTGAATGCTCTGCTGAGAGATCTCTGCGAGCCATAGCCATAGCGAGCCAGGAGATGCCATATAAAACGCAGTCATCGCATCCGCCATCGCTTTACTTCGAAGCTAGCGCTCATTGTCATTTCGACAGTGCACAGGCACACCAGTGTAGCATCGAATGGTCGCGATCGTTTACAAGTAAGCCAGATTTACAATCCCATCGTTCTAGTCCTTAGGCATCCCTTCTAACACACGCTGGGACGGCTTGTCTACGAAGTTCTCGAGGGAACCGAATCTTAGCCAGCAGCCCGCGACGTCAAGCACATACTGAGATACACCTTCCTCGTCGCAGCCGAGCCTTTGAGGTAGGAACAATCCTGCCCCTTAATTGGTCAATGCATTCGCTTAGACATGAATCACGTGGGTATCATTTCAGATTCCGCCTATCAGCGGAGGACTGAGGTGCCTTCCCGATGAAATCTGTAATGACGGACCTACGAATGCCTTTCTGACCTTCACCTTGCCACCTCTATGCCTCATGTAGTACCATGGTAAATCATTGCTGCACTTTATATCTTGTTTAATGCAAGCATAAATGTACGGAAGCAGGCCGTGAAACCATGTATCTAGCTGGTAAGGAACTTCTAGGAACGTCATTGAGAAAAACGAAGCTTGTGCAAAGTTCAAGCTGACCGGCCAACTAGGTTCGTTCACATGTGAACACATCCGTCATTTTGGCCCTTGTCCATTTTGTGGTCGAATCCTGATTCCCGGTAACCCTCAGGTAGCAATCTCAAACGGAGCAAGCGACGTAGGTCGGTCATACTGCCATTTTCCGAAGCGGAAACAAGCGTTTTACATGGTCCGCCTCCCTCGTCCCTACTTGTTCGCGGCGGACGTATCAACGCATCTCGGGGTTGCTTCTTAAAATTCACCGTCTTCACCGACTGTACCTGTTCCTTAGTGAAGAAACGACGGAGTTTTCTTTTTCTTACTATACGCAATACTAGAAGCGTCGACTGGCCCTATTGTTTTTTTGTTTAGACAATTAAGCAACATTATTTTTAGTGGTCCACTCTGAGCACTGCGTTTACTCGCGAAATGTGAACTAAGAAATTTGGCACAAAAGGTGACGTACTATGGCTGAAATTTATGCGACAAAAGGCGAGGCATCAGATTTGCATTACCGAATCCTGACATTTCCAGGCACAATAAGCGTTGTATTAGTCGATTTCTCTCTTCGTCCACCTACCAACCGTCGCGGTTATCATGCTTCCGTTTACGGCAAATACTCTGAGGATGCTCGTCACAGGCAGTATCGCATAATCCGTGACTGTTTGATGCACGCTTGATGGACACCCACGTAGTTTTAGTCGTCCGGGGCCCGGGCTCGCTTTCGAGCAGCGCCCGTCTCTGACTTAAGTCAACGCCAAAGTGACTAAACTGAGAAATCGACAGGGCTTTCGAGGTTTATAAATAGAAAAGACACCGTCCTCGGACGAAGATGGTGAAAAGTGGCTTTTGCTGAACGCGACCTTTAGTTTTTTCGGCTGTCTTTTTTTTCGACGCAGCTGCGTGTGAGTTCAGTCTCTGTTCCCACGACGATGCTAAACGTGGCAGTTATCGTTTTCCAGTTCTGTTTTGCTCGTTGAGGCTGGGGTCCCTTAAGGCGGAAGCCTAGGTAACAATTTACCTGGTCAGCCACCCATCGCTTGCAGGACTCATTTGGTTTTTTCAAGACGCACTGTACGGAACGAGTTTTATACCTTCAGGTAACCACCCTGGATCAACAAAAAACAAGCTGCCGCAGGCTAACGTCCGCTTTGACGTCCGTAGGTTTTTTTTAATGCGTCTTGCACCGACTTCTAAAACATGTTAAGTTCTCGACCATTTCGTCCATCTAGTTTAATACATGCCCTCTGGACCCACATCCGTTCGCAACACGACTTCGAAGGATGCCGCCAGCGTTTCTGCGACGTACAGTGGCAATGACGTCGATGGAAAGAACCGATCAGCATATAAGAGAAGCAAAGGTGCTTGCTAAAATCAAACTGGCATTCGAAACAACACGTTCTACGCTTAAGTTCTTGCTCGCTGTTACAAGAAAGCCGAATAACCACTAAGTAGAACCTAGCTCTTGCCTACTTTCGTCGTTCTTTATTACTGATGCTAACTTCCTTAGAGTCTGGAATTTATCGTCGGAGACAGCTATTCCATCATTAGCACGAACAGTAGTCAGCCCTATAGGACTCGAAATTTCAAGCTTGTCTGAATGTGAATTTATTTGTGGCTGCAAGAATCAAACAAATACGTGAACAAAGCTTTAATCGGCTACTTTCTTTGACCTTCATGGTTAGTTTGCGGTTGGAATACTTTACGGTCAGTTTCCGGCATACGGGTCAACTCGTTCTGAGCTGATGTTCCTACGCGGTGTTATTGCAAGGAGGCAAGTTATGACACATCCTGAGCCCAGCTAGCACGGCTCTTTTCCGATTTGCTAGCTGCTTTGCCAACCTAACTAACAGTCGTCAGCGAATTTAATTTTCTGTCATCACTGCTCACTTCTACGGGACCCCGGCATACTTCGAGATGAATTTATTCGGTATTGAAAGTATTAAACAAGTAAGCATTCAAATCAAGATTCATTTGACAACTTTCTTAACCTGCATGGTGAGCTTGTCGCAGTGACTTAATATCAGCTTCTAGCACTTGCTGAGTTCCTTCTCGTATTCCGTTTTTGAACCTCCGGCATCGACTTCGGTAAAGCCCTCCTGCGCCAGGTTGGATGTGACGTTCTCAACGCCATTTTCGGACAGCCGGCACTCGACGACCAGTGGGATCGACCAAACGCTCGAGAGACACTAAATCGCGACCAAACGTGAGTTGCACGCTGCAAAATTGGATCGCATTTCGCAAAATGGATCTTTTAGGTGTTCCAGAGAGAAGGGCGGGGGGAGAACTTTGTCGGTGAGTGGGGTTGAAACCATTTAGCGTACTGTCGCAACGCTAAAACCATTCCGTTCACCGAAACCAACAACACCAGATAGTCAACATGTGTGATCGCTTGACGGTCTCGAACGTGGTCTTGTGCGGACAACATCCGCCGGCTGAATCGAATCACTCGATTGCGTTTTCCCGGAAGCCGGTAATTATGCTCGGGTTGGTCTAACGAGATTAGACAAGTTGACGTTAGTAAAAGTGATGGGGTGTTCTGAAGTTCATCTTCATGTTTGTCTGCTCTACTAGCGTGCGATTATTTCGACTGCAACAGCTAAAGATGAAGAATGAAAAACCAGTACTAGGAATTGCGCTTCGTGCACCTCAGGGACTGCACCCAGCTACGGGCAGAGTTCGGAAACAGCAGAAAGTCTGCGTCCAAGTGGCACACAACAGCTCCAAATTTCGGCACTGTTGACCCGGTCACTTACGATTGCTCGCATTAAGATTTTCGGTTTAGGCGTGATGCGGCACTTAAACCTTGTTACGCCATTCTGGAACTCGAACGTGGTCGCAAAGCCACGTGGCAGAATGGATCGACTCAGCAGCTTCTGTAAAGTCGAAGCTGAAAATCCTGACAAAAGCCTGACAAAAGGCTTTTCAGTCCTCAACAGCTTCAGGACGTTGCGAAGCACGTTCTCGGTTCTTTGTATAGGACTAAACTTGCGGTCGCTGTCCAAAACTATGTTCTAAAGAATAGATCTTGGTTTGTGTCTAGTTTGGTGTTCAAATCCAGTTCAAATCCAGTTACCTGCTTACCAGCCCGCTTACGAATACTTGCCGATTAAAATAAGCGACAGGTGCATTACATTAAGGCCAATTAGCTTCGACAAGACCTCATTAGCCGAGTGCACAGTCAGCCTGCTAAATCGGATAAGGTGTTTCAGCATAAAACAAGCGAGGTTCACTCGACCATGTTTTCGACCACGCACACGTAGCATGATCCACCGGGACGCATATAAGTATCGTGTGTAGTTTGGCATACATTCATTACGATGATATCAAGCAGAGAAAGATGAAGGCTTTCGTCCTTGTCTTTGCGCTTCTTGGCGTTACCAGCGCCCTTCGTTGCTATCAGGGCCAGCAAAACGCGTCGAACCCGCTGCAGGGTTCACCGACTGCATGCGCTGTAAAGTCCGATTCGTGCGTAATGGTCCTCGACAGGGTTACGAACATCGTTAGTCGAGGCTGCCGAGCGACAAATTGCACGGTAAGCACACTTGCTCGCTCGCGTGCCGACCTGCACCACTAATCCGTTAGAAGAGGTATTTTCGTTCATGACAACAGCAAAACCGCATAGAGTCCATAAACTGCTTAATACTCAGCGGCGTACCAACCCTTAGGGCAAAGGAATGCCCTCCCTCAAAACCCGAAGGTCCAAAAAGTAGTCCTACTCCATGGTTTTCTTTACACTGCGCTGATAATGGGCGTAAACAGGGTCGCACCCAAAACTCCTCCAAAACCCGAGTCCGAACAGATGTCCTCAAGGTTGGCCCCAAAGAGATTCAACGTGAAAACGTCGGGGAATGACCGCGGAGTCGAATTAGGGGCCGGGGTC
The DNA here is from genome assembly GCA_020875895.1 of Aphelenchus avenae. Taxonomy (NCBI): domain Eukaryota; kingdom Metazoa; phylum Nematoda; class Chromadorea; order Rhabditida; family Aphelenchidae; genus Aphelenchus; species Aphelenchus avenae. The sequence goes on from JNEY01000440.1 coordinate 70,083, forward strand.
GCTTTTTTTAACCGGGGCTTAAGACGCTTAAAGACCTTATAATTTTTCGGTAGATAAGGCCGCCTTTTCTCACCACTTTTAGCTTAACTTGGTGCCTGGCATTCCCTTTATTCTCCCCTTCCACACGGAATTCTGCAGAAAACCCATAAAGCCGTCGCCCGGATGCAGATCGATGCCTTTGCAGCTAAACGGCAAGCTATCGGCGTCCGTATTATGCACGAGCAATACGTATTACGACGCTCACCAGCTTACGACCTGCTGCTGCCACAGTGACGGCTGTAATGGTGATGAAGTGACGATCAGATTCTCGGGAGAAGCCTTGGCTGCTTTGACAAAGCGCCCTCCGATTTTCATTGTATTTGGGACGGTTATTTAACAAACGTGCATCTGGAGACAGCCAGTAACTTCATGTTTTTTTTGGCTGGGTCTGTAAAGTTTGAAAGAGAGGGGGAATGTCAACTACACACTGCAGTATGGTCGACTGCGTTACGGGATATACTGTCCATCGGGCAATTGCGTCGCGATCAGTCTGGGTGTTTAACGTAAAATGTAGGTGACGGAACGGACTATGTCGCAACTGAGTTTACAGTTACTCGCGGGGTATTCACTGGGTAAAATGACATAGCCCAGATTGCGCAAGAGCGAGTTTCACTATAACTGTCAATTTACTGATGGATTGTACCAAGAGTTCTAAGGGATTGTGCCAGTCTTATGAAGCTCCTTAAGTACAGTCTGGAATTCTTTGCTGTTGGCTCATAAAAGCAAACCTACCTAAACAACTTAGACTAAGAAAATAAAAGTTCTTGTTCTTTTTGCTACGCTTTCTGTATTTGGACGAATGAGACCGCGAAGAGCGGCGACCATGTATGGTGTTATTGTGGCATGTCACTAGCGGTTCGTCAGCGTCAGCATGAGGTTTGCCACAAGACCGACTAGACTCTTTATCCGGTCCGCTATGCACATGCAGGACTCTAGTTCATAGTGGACTCTGTTCGGTTCGATCCCGCTAAAGATTGACCTGTAGCCCTTGACCGTACGTGAGGGCTGCCCGAAAACGGAGGAACGGATTGAATATGTCGTTTGAGAAAGCAACGAAACAGAAAAGGAGTTTAAAAAGACGTTTTACCCATTCTCGTCAACTTAATAACATACAACAGAAAATGGCCAAAATTTCGACTTCTAGCATCTTGGGTGGGTATCCCACTAGTAACAAGGATGTGGTGTCGCAGGAGTCGTACCTTTGGCGGGCGTCTTGGCAGCAAGACGCCGCCAAGCGTTCGGTACTTTGAAACTTATTTTCCGAGAATGGGACGGGCGGAACGGACCATGTGATAATGTTCACGGGAACGCGAATATGGTAGGACGGAACGGGAACGAAAACTTCCGGCGAATCCTAGCCTTAAAACGTACCAGAAGTCGCGGTCGTAGAGCTGCGTAGAGCAGGAGCGTAGCGGACCAAAAATTTTGGAGGGGGCCCGACCGTAAGGGGGTACCCTCACCTATTTTTTTCGGAGGGGTCCGCCAAGTCCGCTCGCCGGATTTCTTCACCCTCCAGGTATATGAGTTCGCTGGTTTTGAAGTATTCGATCCATTCCTTCTTTCCCTTGTTGATCCGGAGCCCGATTGCGTTGCTCTTCTGATTTAGTTCTTCTTGCCGTCATTGGACGTCTGCTAGGGGGGGGGCTACGAGCACAATGTCGTCTGCGAAGCGTAGGTGGGTTAGGCGGCGGCCGTCCATGTTTATCCCGGCATGTTTTTGCTCCTCCCATTTCAGCTCCCGGAAGATCATTTCCAGCGCCGCTGTGAATTGCGGCGCGTCGTCTCTGTGCCATCTATCCAAGAATAGGTCTTGCTTTGCGTCTAGTTTGGTGCCCGAATTCAGATCCTTAGTTACCTGTCCTAATATTGCCGGATTACGCAAGGTGCAAGGTGCGACGTAAAGACTAATTAACTTGTACCCGAGCGCACGGAACCTGTACCCGCTAAGTCGGATAAGTTGTTTTAGTAGAAAACAAGCGAGGTTCACCCGACCATGTTTCCGGTCATGCAGATTAGTGTGAAGTGCAGCAGAAGTATGCACAGATATAAGTATTGCATGCACTTCTGCCTACTCCATTCATTCCGACAGTATCAAGCAGGGCAAGATGAAGGCTTTCATTCTGTTTGCTCTTCTTGACGTTACCAGCACCCTTCTTTGCTATCAGGGGCAACAAAACGCTTCGAACTCGGTGCAGGGCTCTCCGTACGAATGCGCTGTGGCGTCTGCTTCGTGCGTAATGGTCCTCGACATGGCGACGAACGTCGTTAGTCGAGGCTGCCGAGTATCAAGTTGTACGGTAAGTACACTTGTTCGCTCGCAGGGCAACTTGTCCACTTACTTTTCATAAGATATTTTCATTCGTGACAACAGCAAAACCGCATAGAGTCAGCCCATACAACGCGTGGTATCCAATGGCGTACCGGCTCTTGGGTCAGGAGGATGCCCTTCCCCAAAACACGATTGTCCGAAAAATAGGTCTTCACCGTGATCATTTTTTCTAGAAAAGTAATTCTTGTCACTGAAATCGGTTACTGGACACCTAGAATACTCTCGTCTCTGGGTAAAAGCATGCTTCATGAGAATTGTAAGGAGGACGGATAGGGTAAAGCACAAAGTGCAACCCCACTGCTCCGATGTTGGCATAAAGCCTAGATTACGGCTAAAGGCATGTTGGCATAAGCCCTGAAAGACACCATAGCGACACCCGAGTCCGAGGCTAACATTCAGTGTGAAACACGTCGGGAAATGTGAGCGGACTCGAACTCGGGGGCAGTTCGCTATGTTGTGCAGGGCTTATGGCCCTTAAACACCTCCTATTTTTTCGTTTTCGACAGAAATACATCGAAGTCGCCTTTTCCTGTTGTTTTTAGCTTAGAATTTTTTTTATTATCCCCCGCCCATGAAATTCTACGGAAAAAAACATAAAGCCGTCGCCTGCATGGAGATCGATGCCTTTACAGGTGAACGGCAAGCTATCGGTGTCCGCCATTTGCACGAGCAATACGTATTACAACGATCACCAACTTCTTACCTGCTGCTGCAACGGCGACGGCTGCAATGATGATGAAGTGACGTTCAGATTCTCGGAGTTGAAACTGAACCTTGTCTAACGAGCAGCCCTGGCTGCTTTGACAAAGCAATCTCTGATTTACATTTTAATCTGGAAGGCTTTTAGAAAATCAAACTTGCATCTGGAAACTGCCAGTAATGTCTTCTCATTGTTTGCTATATTTTCGGTCAACTGCGTCGTGTTCAGTCGTCAAGCTATTTGACATAATGCGTAGGGACAGAACGGACTGTGACGCAACTAAGTTCACAGCTGCTAGCGGGGTAGGCGGTGTTTAAAGTAGCACGCGTCAAGGCGCATTGGCAAAAGATGCCCGCCAAAAACGTTAGGTACTTTTAAACGGAGTTGGCCGGCCCATTCGAGATTGTTAGGGGAACGCGAATGGAAAACTCAGCAGCAGAATGAAACAGGAAAGAAGATTACGGCAGGATCCTAGCCTTAAAAAGTACCGGAGACGCGGACATAGAGCTGCTTCGAGTTGATGTTCTCCCTTTTGATCTTACGCAGCATTTCGCGTAGCCAGCAGTAAACGTGAGGCATGTTCTTGAAGCGGCTCTGTTGCACCGCATTACTTCCTTTATTACATTTCTCTTGAGTTAGCTGAGATACATCAAAAGATCGTCGACCAGAAAAGGTGGTTTGATTACGTACAGTTTACCGAAATTTTTTTGGAGGCTGATGCACGCTTTAGCGGTGTCCGTGGTGCTCACGACGCTCCTCGTAGTGTTCGCTGTGTCCACCGCCGTGCGGGTCGTGGTGGACCTCGTGATGGACCTCGCGATGGACCTCTTGGTGCCCACCGCCGTGCTCGTCGTGGTGGACCTAAAAGTGCATGGGCTTTACGAACCGCATGGCCTGATACAAGTTTCCACCCGATTTAACCCCTATAGCGGAGCGGGCTGAGGGTCCTCTGATAAAGACCTTTTTAAAAGCGTGGGCAAAAATTTATGAAAAATAGGGACTCCAAAAAGGATACGACGCGTTTTCTATGCTCCCTCAAAGGCCGCCTTACTAACCTTGTGATGTGACTCGCGATGTTCGTCTTTGTGGCCGTGGTGACCGCCGAAGATATGGCCAAAGATTCCCATGATTTTGTCTGAAATTTTAGAGAATGAAAAGGTTAATACCGGGCTTGAAAGGCTAGCGCCTTTATATGGACGATTGTGGACAAGCGATCTCGTGAAATCGTAAAAAAAGCAAGACCTAACGAAGGAAGGACGACCAAATGGCGGCTTTCAATATTTTTTCTCACGTCTTAAAAGAGCAAATTCTTAGTCATTTGGTCCACGCACGGGACGAGGGGCAATTTCTAACGCCAGCGTCACCTGTCCCGTCCTCCATCGTAAATAAGCATTGCGCTCAGCGCACCGTGTGATGGCTGAATCACTGCACCGTTTGCGTTGATGGTGATTATTGTCTCGCGGTTGCGGATGCTTGTGTTTGTTTTGGGTCCTGACAAACAACACGCAAAGGTGTGCCTTGGTTATTTCAAAAATTTCCGCTTTCACCGACAACACAGATGACGTGGCTGGAAGCAAAACCCAAAGCTCAGTACTTGCCAACATCTAAGTGCTTTATGTATGGGACCAACTCTAGTGAGCTTTTCCATTGTCCTGATCGACTAAACTTTCGTTTCTATGTACGGGATGCGCATCGGAGCCCTGAAAAGAGCATACACTCCGAACACAACATTGCGGAAGAAGAGGATGTGGTTCCGACTGCCCGCCTGGAAACCTGCGTCGCCTGGCCAGTCTTTGCATACTCCAAATGAAGTTACGCTTGGGAACGAACGAAATCACCTAATTTTTGGCACATCATTCCATCAACTTAAAATTAAGTGATTCCGTTGCCTAGCGTTCACTGAAACTTGCATGACTGTTGGAGGTATCTGCCCAAATCCTTCGGAAGCATACATAAATGCAACATGGAATTATCATATTGATGAGAACTCGTTGACTTAGTTGCATACAACAAAGGCACATTTAAATTTGTACATCTAAGTATTGTCGGAGGGTTGCAAGGAGGCGCTGACGGGAATTCTGTGTGGTGAAAAAGAGTTTGCGACGTCGAAGGAAACCAAGCGCCGGTCGGAGCTTGCAATCTTTGCAGTCCTCTCGCGCCGACTCTGTCCGCTCTAGTTCAACCGAGTTGATCTTGACGGCTTTGAGCTGAGAGCGGTGCTGGCAGTTGACCCGCGTGAAGAAGCAGTTGTGGTTGTACTTCGGAACGACTTCGGTCACGTCACTATTATGCAATTCGTTCGCTGTGTGGTGAGCGTGGCGATGCATTCGATGGCGTCTAAAACGAGGAGCAGTTACGAAAATGCTATATCTCTAGGATTGGTCAGTGAACATTTCAGAAAAAAAGTGTTAATGCCTACTTGTCATGGTGTGAAATTTCCACTGGAATTGTGGTATCAATTCGGCACAGGGCAACGTTCAGCATCGTCAGGAATGTGAAGCAGAAAGCAAGTTGCTTTGCTTGCATGTTTGACAGTGTGCTAAAAGAGTAAGGTCAGTGTAAATAACTCAAATGAAAACAGTACGCACGTGGGACTCGTTATCTAGATGAACAAATGACGGCTTAAAATCCATTGAACTGCAATAGCCAGTCGTTAGTATGGGAAAGACCATCCTTTCGTATTAGTTCAAAACTCCGATGGAAGGCGGCACGTGCCTCGGCTTTTATACCTGGGCGACTGCGCCGGCTGTTCTTCGGTACAGAGGGGCGCTGCTGCGCATGCGGGACCGCACTCTCTTGAGAGGATTAGACAGGTCTCTTAAACGCCTGTTTAATAGCAAGTGAAACCTTTTGGGTGCCAAATGTTTACTTTTCAGACACTCGTAAACATGCTCGTTAGCATCCACCCGCATGGCACATGTTTTATTTCGTTGCATTAGTAGTGCTTCCGACAGAAAGGAAGGATCACGCCAAGCGAAGGGCTGACGCTGCGCTCAAACTACCGGAGCCGTGCAACAAAGGGCTGGGTCAGGTTTCTGGTCCTGATACTAGTTCTAGTCGTGCGGCCGTAGGGGTCTAGGTCCTGGTCTTGGTACCCAGAAAAATGCTTTGAGCCTTGGCGCAACAGAACAGCAAGTGATCATCCCAATGGAGAGGGCATTGTCTGCTCGGAGCAATCCGCGTACTATCACCTGACGAGCGAACGACGGTTGAAATGCGCTGCAAACATTGGTATGCTTTCTGAAGGCATGATTCGTGGAGAGCCGACTTAAAGGTGCTCAAGGGCCGGTAAAGCTCAGAGATTAAGGGGAGGCGTTTGATCCCTATAGTTTTTGTATAATTACTAACACAGGATTTCGGCGTATCTGGTGAAAGGCTGAGCTTTGGTCCATTAATTCTGCAGTGTTTCACTCTACGTTTTGATACTTGTTCAACAAAATCTCCAAGCTAAACCGCATGTTTTGGATGCCAAAAAATGACGGGTTAATCTCTTGCTCAGTGTCGGACAAAAGGACACCTGATTTGAAACTTTAAAGGAATGGCTGAACAGCCAACATTAGCAGCACATAACTGACTCCCGTTCGCTTAAGCATAGTAGCTGAGCAGCAGCATATAAAATAAGCGCGTTTCACTGGTCGTATAGTACAGGATAAAACTAAAACATCGACAGGTCGAACGTAAGCCGAGTGGCCTCCCGAATTTTTAGGCTGGAAATAAGGTTACCTCTTTTTCAAACTTCGGATATTTCTGAGCCAAGCGAACACTCCGTACGTCTTGGGTCAATGACGCGCTGTGACGTCAAGTGGGCCCTGCGGTGTCGTTTTGCCGTGATCGTGGCAGTTTTGTCTTACCACAGCACCGGTAGTGCCCGCATCACCTCTAGTTCCCAGGAAAGACTAGCAGTGTGTCTCGGGAGATGATAAATCTGCAAAGTTCCGGTCCGATGACCCAATTCTCGTCGTCCTCGCCGGAACGATCTTCGAACCAGTCGTCATGGTATCTGAGAGAAGCCGAGCAAACCAACTGTCCAGCCGTTGCTGGACTTTCTCGCGCGTCGCATCTACCTCTAAGAAGGACAAACACATCAAGAGCAAAGTGCACTCCGCAGCCCGTCGAAGTCCAAGCTCATTCGCTGTCTCATCTTCATTAACAAAGCTGATGTTTGTTCCGGGCGATTATTGGAATTAGCTAAGAGTTCGCTGGTCTCCCATTATGCCTATACACCTATACTAATCCCAGGAACGCCATTGAACTTTGATCGGCTTGCCCAACTGAGTCATTTGGAGGACTGAACGCATTCAATCCGAGATAACAATTCTTGCGCCATCGTGTAAGAATGGCAATCTAAAGCGATAGGCCGCTATTAGACCTGCTTATGTAAATCAACGTCGTGAAACAATAGCTTGACTCGACGGACAATAAGTGGCGCATCGGATACAGTATGACGATCAAGCAAACCCTATTGCGTTCGCATTTGGCGCATTAGAACGATGGCATGTGTAAACACAGTGTAAGGCAAGGCTGATGGCAACAAAAAACCATGTCCGTACAAAACTGGTTCATCTGTTAGAGCTACAGACAATCTCTGGTCTGCACTGCAAAAAGAGCATGTTATGTTTCAGCACAGTGACCTTGCAATGTAACAGCTTCGAAGACCAGCAGACTACCGATTTGCTAACTAGTCCCTTGACTTTCTCCGCTAGTTTATTTGTTGGTACAAGCGACATGACCGTTATGAAATCGTCAGCTTTGGCTCTACATGAAAATTTTGTCATTTGCCAAACGTTTTTGAGGCCCTCCTGATTCGATGGAAGCGGTAACGTTGACCAAGAGATAGAGCGACTTTTGGCCCAACCTCTTTACTTCCTCTGCTTGTTTTGTTGCACGGAAAATAGCGGTTCGCGCTCATACGTTAGCGGAACGTCGTGTCACTGCTGTTTTGCTAGAAAAACGTCTCGACGCTTCTAATTTACAGGCTCGGCTGCTCATTTGAAGTGTCTAGCCTGATCGTTCTTGGTGTATATTCTTAGCGGTTCAAAGGAAATCCACCGAATCTCTGATGCCGATGCGCAAGCACGCATGACCGCTTGAAAATGCTATCGTCTACGTAGTAGGAAATGAAGCTTTTGGACAAACTGTAAGCTACACGGTGTGCGGTTACTTCCGCTCGGGATATTCAGAAAGGTGCTGGGCCGAACCATAAAATCGACAACTTTCGCCTCATTTTGCCTAAGTCGTTTGACTCAAAGACCGACACACACTAAGGAGATTTGAATGCAGACTGCAGTCTTTCGACGGCATTTTCCGAGAAGCAAGCGATTATGCTAACCTTGTCTAAAGAACTTAGCTCACTCGCCATAAGCAAAAATGAAGAATGTTTAATGTTTGTTATGGTCTTCTAGAGGACGATTATTAGAAGTGGAACGGATAAGGCAATTCGGATTCACAATCTGACTTCTGTCTGTTTACCCATCACCATTGGGCCAAGGTTCCGCGTAACATTTCTGAAAACCGAGTCCGTAACCGAAACTCCTGAGAAATGAGTCAACTACTCACGGAATAATTTTTTCCCAAAACACGGTGGGAATCTTCATTTATTTGAACCTCCGAGGTCCGAATACAATAAAGCATATCAAGCGAAAAATTGCGGCATAATTTGCATGTTGCGGTCAGCTAGTAGCATCTAGTTGTTGTCGCCTTGTATCGCATTACACAGGGTTTTGTTAAAATGTTCATGTCGAGCAGCGCAATTTCCTTTAGTACATTTCTCTCAAGCTAGCTGAGTACATCAAAAGATCATTGACAGAAAAGGTGGAAAACCGCAAAAATAAGCATCAACTTGGCGAAAGAGAGACAAACGAACGATGGCGGTCGTTATGCTTTCCCTTCTAAGGAAAGACAATTTCTTACGCCAGTGATCGCCTGATCCCCTACGCAAACAAAATGTCTCAGTGGCCTAGTGATCTGATGAATCGTTGCGTCGGCAGGCGGTTTACGGCCAAAAAACAATACGCAAAGGTGTGTCACCTCATCATTTATTCTACTGAACACCTTGTAAACTTTCGTAGGATTCTTGCGAAGTGCCGCCAACTAAGCGCTCTTGTGGACTCCTCCATTATCCTGCCCGGATAAACTGACGCTTGAAGGTCCTGCATGCGCATCCGAGCGATGAAAAGAGCATAAACTCCTAACGCAAGCAAGTGAATTCTGACGAGCAAATTCCCATTCGCAGGGTGAATCACTTTGTTCACTGGCGGCGTCAGCAGTGACCAAACTTTATTCCTTAAGAACAGTCCTTCGCGCACTTAAAGTTCCCGTAAACAACCAGTGTGGTTATTTCTTCCTAAAAACATTTGATTGCTCCGGTTCCGTACGTCTTCACCTACCTCCAAATATGGTCTGTACTAGGGCTGCGCGCTCCTTGGGTTCGGATCAGGGCTGGATTCTGATTGGATTTTCATTTCAGAATTCAGAATTCAGAATCTCAAAATAAAATTCAAAATTCAGAATTTCAAAATCAAATTCAGAATTCAGAAGTCAGAATTCAGAATCGCCAAAAACGTCAGAATTTTCAGAATTCAGAATCAGAATTTGGTACTTTGCCAACAAGGGAGGGCCTATATACTCTGTAGTCCTTACAGGTGGTGGGCAGGGTCGGGCATCTTATTACATTTGATTACAGCCTGGGGGGGGGTAGCACGAGCTTAACCCCGTGCGAGAGCCATGGGCAGGGGGCCCGACCCTAGGGTGAGCGCCGTTCACTGAGCGGGTGACGGGGCCGAGTCCCGGGGCCGAAAAACTGCCGGGGCTGCACGGGCACCCAGATGGTAGGCAAAATCCGTGAGAGGCCGGGCATAACATAACTTTGACTTAAAGATGGCCCGCTGCAGGGATACTTGGAATTTGGACAAAATTTGCTAAAATAAGCGTAAAATTCGTTCGGGCGGCGCCTAGCGGCGGGCCATATTAACAAATGTAAAGTGCCCTCAAAATGTCATTTTACCTAGTGCTTATTCTGACGTTTTGGCCCTATTTCAGAATTCAGAATGGGCGAAAACGTCAGAATTTTCAGAATTCAGAATCAGAATCCAGCCCTGGTTCGGATCCGGTTCCGGTCCGGTTTCAAAATTTAAAACTGGATCCGGGACCAGTTCCGTTAAAAAAGAGCGGTTTTTCGGTTCCGGTTTCCACCTAATTATGGAGTGACAAAACTTAATGTGCAGAGCATCCTCTCGGTCAGCCATACGATCGCGCGGACACAGGCATGTGATCATAGCCTGCCGGTAGGCGCCGCCAGAGCAAATTTTAGCTAACTCTCGCCTAAATTTCGGTGATGTCGTCTGCAGCAAGCTCGCTAAAAACGTCTATAAGAACCGGTGGAACCTAAGCCGTGTTTTTCGTCCCTGTCGTTTGCTGGAGTGGAAACGTCTCAGGAAAGCCCGTGTTTCACCAAGACAATGTCGTTAAGTGTCGTAGTTTAGTGGGAACGGTTAGCGTCTGTATTGCAATCCGTCGTCTACCGATGGGTTTGGCAATGAAGCACCTAAATGTAACGATAGCACAGGGGTTACCGCTACTCCTCTGTCGCCGCCATTGCTGACGGTGAACGGAATGGCGCAAACATATCGAACTTTCTTCCTCAATGTCGCGCTGAAAAATCAGAAATTTTCACTCGTCAACGCCATAAATCACCGATATTAACTACCGTATTTTCTCTAATAAATCCCCTCCCTCTATTAGACCTCCCCCTCTAATAGACCCCCCTCCCCAAAAATTCACAGATGCGATGGGGCAACGGTTACTTCCCAAGTAGGCGGTTTTTGGATAGATTACGATAAAGCAAGCCTTTTAAGCCAGAGAGACTGATATACGGACAATAAACACGTAAGTTATTATCACTGTCCGAAAATCGAAAATTCCCGAAATTCATCGATCGAAAATTAAAACCCCCGGGAATATTTGATAAAATACGGTACCTTGTGATAAGGAGGCAAACCGGTCCCGACAGAAAGAAGCCGTCAGCAACAAAGATCATCGGAATTACGAATAGTCGGCGTGCCCATGGTTCGATGCCGGCACTGAACAAAACGGCCCAAACTGTAGCCATGCTGAGCTGAGCAACGAATACGAACAGTGCGAGGACTTAAACTAGTGTTGTGAAACAGTGGTTTTAAGACGCATACGTAGAAGTCGGTAATCTTCATTGTGTTGCTTCTGCGTCCGACGGTCGAAGCGATGGAAAGCGATAAGCGCTCGCGTGTTGAGAAAGGCTCTTGCGACACACGTCAACGTAGCGAACAACGTTGACGTCGCACCAATTATCTAGAGGACGACGATGGAAACCTACACAGGAAGAATCCACAAACCCGATTTGCCGCAGCCGTTATACGTGACATATTTTTAAGGTTTGGTAACCCCGCACGCATTGGAACGCTTGTGAACATACCTGCGGGCACCCCCTACTCGCGGATATGAAATCAGCACTTGGCGGTAAACAAACCATGTTGCGCGTAGATGCCACTGAGTCCACGGCGAAAGCTCCTTCCTCGAGATTGATAATGACGGCCGCATTCCAAAGTCGTGGCGCGGCCACGACTAGTGGAAAAGTGAACAGAACAGAAACAGAGAGCCTCAGCAACTTTCCTTTCCATAGCTGTAAGGAAGTGGTATCACTGGGATGAATATCGCAAGTGTAGTGCATACTGGTGCATGCCGCGCTGGATGCAAGACCGCCGTATAGCGATTCAGCAATGTCATCGCGTGGGAGAGGCACTGGAAATTTTGCAAGTAGTTCGTGACAGACATGCCAACGGAGCAATCGGTAAAATCATTGAAGGCGCTATGGCGCCGTAACTTGGCATTCGAAGAAGGTTCGTACATTATCTAAAACTGTTTGTGACACGTTTCTAAAATAGGACAGTTCTTTCGGTATCGGCACCATCCTATCATGTACTGTCCTGTGTTTTTTTCTGTGCCGTTTTACGCAACGACTCGAAAAAACGTTCAAAAGTGATTCATTCCAAAAAAAGGTTGTCTTGGCATTGTCTGACTACCGCTAGACTTAGGCACCTTCGCGCCCCGCATTAACACGTCGTGTTTTTGGTTGCCGTTTAGCCCTGACCTGAAGACGGTCGTTTCCATCAAATCAGTAGCTTTTCTTGCTGTTTTCAACGAGATGACAGTTTATTCGGCATTTACAATGCAGTACCTACCATTGCATAGGCACCGATATCAGCGACGCTCTGCAGAGGGGTTAATGTAGTAAAATGCGTTTTTGATCATTGCGATGCCTTTTTTGACTTGCATAGTTATAAAGATAATGAGGCCAACGTGCACTGTAAGAAACATGCCCTCGACAGCGAGCTGTGCAATCGTTCGTCCATAGAGTTAACATGACGACACAAATCACGGTTTCTTCCTCGGCAGCAAAAGTGCAATGGTGAACCGCACGTGGGATGGCCAGTGACTTGCGCAAAAATGAGTTTCGTGACCGTACTGCTTAGTGGTGCTTCCGCCTGGATAGCCAAAATCAAAATTGTAATGTACATCCTTTGTCAATGGGATAGTGACGTCTAAGCTAAAGCAAAATGCGCGACTTGTACCCGAGCAGTTTACCAAGACCGCTAAGCAGAAAACATTGGCGCCTCGAAGCCTAAGCATAATACGTTCAGCATCGAAGCCATTATGGACAAGCACGAAGCCGTTATTGACAAGCTTGTGATCCACGTACTTTTGGCGTTAACGAATGGGGCTGCAGCTAAATATTGACTGGTTTTCGTAGTTAATTTCCCCTTGCGTACAAGTAATTTTGATCCCCTTGACAAGTTGATCGTCGTTATTACATTTTTTCGTGAATTAGCTGAAAACAAGCATTGGTGTTCAATAAGAATCGATGGTATAAGAGCGATTTTCTCAGGGGAAGCATCAGGCTAATGGTGTCCGTGATGGTCGCGACGCTCCTCGTGGTGTCCGCCATGACCGCCCTGGTGCACGTCATAGCGAACTTCACGATGGACCTCTTGGTGCCCGCCATGTTGCCCCTGGTGTCCACCGTAGTGCCCGTCGCTGTGAGCCTAAAAAGCGCACGTTCAAGACCCTCGCATGCTGGCTGAGAGGACTTTACGAATTGAATTGCGTAAAACTCTGTACTCACCTCCTGATGAGGCTCGTGGTGCGACTGGCGATGCCCGTCCTGATGGCCATGATTACCGCCGAAAACGTGGCCGTGTAGTGCCATGGTTTGTCTGTAACCTATGTGATATTACGTACCGTAAATCCTCTAATTAGAGCCCTCCCTCTAATTACCGCCCTCCCTCCAATTAGGGCCCCCTTTGGACCCGATCAAAATAATTAGGGCCCTCCCTCTAATTAGGGCCCCGGGGCCCTAATTAGAGCAACAGCCAATAACCCATTTACAAGGTAAGTTTGACTTGCCTGAAAAACATGTTTTCTCGACGTTTTAGACCACGACGAGCATTCTGGGATAAACTTTTTGGGTCACTAAAATTTTAAAATTTTGACACTGAGAATTTGGATCCGGGAATTTTCCAAAGGGGGGACCCTTGGATAGTGGATGGTTGGTGCCTCTCAGATATGGTAAGACAAGGGAACACTGCCATTACGCGTTTCAAGGCAGGCAGAACACTATGGGACACTCGCCATTCTTCACCATATTTGTCAAATTTTGATGAATTTTTGGTCGATTTTTGGCGATTTTGGACAAAATTTCCTCCGTTTTCAGCGGGCCTTCGGCCCGCGAAATGGCAAAATAATTAGGGCCCCACCTCTAATTACCGCCCTCCCTCTAATTAGGGCCCCC
>JNEY01000441.1:0-13212 GCA_020875895.1 Aphelenchus avenae
GGGGGGGGTCAGAAAGCTGAACGTTGCTCATAGAGTGAGACACTTAGATTAGGCACTCGTTAAACAGATGTACAAATTCAGCGTTAAAGCGGTCTCTAGAAAACCGTTTTTAATTTAAAATACTTACGCCATTTTGACCGGCAGAAAGCGCAGAAGAACCGTCTCTGTATTTGTGTAGTCCCTAAGTAATTCCTTAGAAGGCACCTCAAGCTAACGCTAGGATGAACTGGACTCAGGTATAGCCGACCTTCTGCTTTATGATTTGCGTGATGTCATTCATTAAACCATTTTTTTCGTACGTTTACCCGATGATTTCAGATGGTAGCCACGCGCAGGCAGTCGCTCTCCTCCGCCTCGACATCCTCCGCCACCGTGGCTTCGTCGTCGTCCTCCGTCTCAGTGGCAGTAACGCCTCCGCTTGCCACCGATCCGCCGCAACTGTCGCCGCATGGGCCGCTCGGCACCGCGGTGGACGCGCCACAAGGATCGCAGCATCAGCCGCCCCTACAGCTTCAGACGCAGCTTCATCGGCAGCGCATCTACGCAGCGCCGCAGACGCGTCAGCAGGAGGTGGTTGTGCAAGTTATGCAGCCACAGCAGCAGATGCAGCGTCTGGTCACGTACTCGGCGGACCGAATGCACCCGAGGTATGTGCAGCTCGGCTATTACCCGTCTCTCGGTTCATTCCCCTGCCTTTAGAGAGCTGCCTAGGCAGCGCTACATCATCCGGCACCCGCCGCAGCAGCAGCAGCACGTGGTCATCGCGCCGCGACAGTCGTCCGCCGTTTCCTCCGATCTGGTTCCGCCGAATGTGCAGCGCTTCGAGTCGCCACAGCCGCAAACGGCGCCGCTGCGCAGCGCCTCATCGCAGCTCTACTCACCCGCCGTGGACCAGCCGGTGGGCGTTGGTCAGCAGTATGTCGTCGTCTCGCAGCAGCAGGCGCAGCAGAGCCAGATGTCGCAGCTGGAGCTGAGAGGAGCTGGCGGCGGTCAGATGCCGGTGAGGCCCGTCATCGCGGGCAGCGGACTCGTCCCGCGCCCCATCGTTCCGCACCGCGCGCCAGCGTCGCTTCCGACGGTAAGTTAGCGAATCTTGAGCTAAAGAGAAGGTAAATTTCCGATTAGCAAATAGCGACGGCCCGCATGGTCACCCTCAGGGCTTCCCATGTATAGCGCTGGAAGCGGCTACGTCATTGCCATACGCGTCTTCTTGCGTGGTTTCGTACAAAAATATCGAACGTAAACAAGTCAGCTGAATCCAGTACGAGCTTCTGCTTACGCAGGCAAAGGGTGTTCTTCGAGGGTGGCGGGCAAGGGTGTCCTTGCCACGCAGTTTGCTGTCCTCCTACTTTAGTGACGACGCACACCAAACTGCAGAGCGGCGTAGCTAATAACGGAGCGGGGCCCACGCCCCCTAGGCTTTTGTGGTTTAACCGCGTACCACGGTCACTCTCAAAGGGGAGGGGGGGGGGGCTTTATGTCGAACGAGAGAAAACAAGGTAAGGGAGCCAAGCGTGGGCCTAGCGAGCTGGAATAGTGTGGGCCTAGATTATCGAAATCTGTGCAACTGGGCTGTAGGGGAGTGAGCTATTTTAGGAGCTATTTCCACATGTTTGCTTGCTACGTCGACCATCCTAGAATGAGCTTGGCCCATCCTAAATTTCGCACCTGGATGCGCGTTTGATTATTACCTGGTCGCGTCCCCAGTTTCCGACACCGCTTTCCGACAGCACGTATTTGGTATCCCATTCCGTCCTCACGTCATGTGTTGATGGTAGGTAATATGGCGGCCCACTGGCGCACCCTTTGTCCGTTGGCTGTCGGTCGGCTCCGGCTCGCGTTCCCGCGTCACGCGCCCTCAGAGGATCCATTACTTTCCCGCGTCCTCAAGGTCATCCGGCGGCGGCGGTACGAAAGAACAACGTGCTATTTGGCATTTGTCCAGAGCGTCCTTGTTATTTACCGCAGAAACGGCTCCGCTTTTAGCGATATTCCGCGCGTTCCAGGTATTTTTGCGTGCAGAGGCCATTCCTTCCGAAACGGGGTCAAACAACGGTAATTTAGTTTCCCGCGCTGGCGAAATATGCAATTCCCGTTCTCGGGCAAATATTATCCGAACCTGCAGGGCCCAACGAGCTTGAGAGAGTCAATGTAACATTGGTTCTTAGAAGCGACACCCCCGTACCGTGCTCCGTACCGCATCGCCCCTCCCGTACCTTACTGCGCACCGTACTGGCCAACGTGTACCGCAGGTAGTCCTAAAGTACGGCATGAAATATGGTACGGCCCATGTAAAGACCGTGCTCCGGTCCGTACTAGCGCATCTTCAGCCAGGATACAATGCCGTACAGTACGTCGTGCTGCGCTAGTACGGCACGGTACGGATATTACCCGTACTGAGTCAGGGCCGTACCGTAAAATACGGTGCGCAGTACGGTATGGTACGTAATACGGTACGGGTACCTAAGTCTAAATTGAATGTATAAGAGCGGACTAAGGAGCTGGAACAATAGCATGACAAGATGGGGTGCTGTCTTTAAAGACCACCGATACAGTTAACTATACCCCGCTACAAGCTTGAAAATCGTTTTATTAAGTTTGTAAAACATTTACTCTTCCTTGACTTTGTTTGGTATCCCACCGGCCTACAGGGACCGACGGCTTGTTAGCAAATTGTCGCGTCCAAGCTTGCCTATGATGTACTCCAAAACCTGTTGGAACCAGCCTACCCTTCTCACATTCGTAAGCACTAGGTCCAGAACTCGCTTTGCATACCCTTATGCTCCGATACGCATATCCACCCAACCATACGGCACTAGAAGGACTGATTAGTCATCGACTGATTCGTTGGTTTCGTGCACTTTGCAACCGCTTGTTCTTTCAGCTAATTCTTGCGCTTTAGCGTCCCAACTCGAGCTTGTCCACCTCCGCGTCGCCTACGCCATCGTCGCAAAAGATGCCTCCAGCAGGTCCCACCCGTGCTCCGTACGCAGCGCCGGCCCGAGGCACGCCGAATCCGCGCCCGCACGCTATCTCGTCCTCTTCCGAGGACAGTCAGGACTCCACGGACAGCACTCCGTTCGTGCCGCCGCGCAGCTCGTCGCTGCATTCGTCGTCGGAGTCGTCGCTCGATCCGCCGACCGGCTTCCCGAGCTTTGCGCACTCGCAGGCGAAGGTCCACAAGGTGATGAGGAACATCAGCGCCGGTGCGGTCAAGGTGAGCGTTGCCTGCTAGTACGGGTGGATGGTTAGATGTGGTCGGCCCTGTCCAATTTGAAAGACGGTTGTGGATGACAGGCAAGACCAGCTGTGTTGTCGGTCTGAATTAGTGAACTTCTTAAGGTCTTAGGAGGCTCGGTTCAGACAGCAGGTGGACAGTAAAGGCGGACTGTTTAGAATCTTCTATGCCCACAACGGGTTCCGTATTAGGCTCTTCCAGAAGACGACGTTGGTCAATGGGGGACTTCACTTGAGGAAGTTTTAGCCCCACTATGTTCACTCTAGACAGCGCCGGGCTAACATTTGGACCTTGCTAGGCTGCCTCTTGACATCACTAGCCTCCCCCTTTCAGAGCGAGCCAGGCCCACACTGGGACCTTAACAGGACGTTCTTGGACCTACTCTGTTCACTTCATTGCGGACATACTAGGCACTTATGTGGGCCTATCTGAGCCGATTCTTGTGCTCACTTAGCCTCGACTAGACGTTTACACACGGGACATCACTGGGCCCCATTGACGCGTCAGAATATACGTTTAACCGCGATGTAGTGGGGTCGCTTTTCAGCGAACCTCGAAGACGGACGATTCTCTCTCGGAAGGCCCTGACAAACAGGTGCTTTTCCACATTATTAGGGGTCTGCTGACTATCAGCTGCACGATTTTCCTTTCCGGCTATCTGACTGTTACTTTTAGGAGTACGTCCGAGCCGTCGGGATGCGTGCCACCGACCGCCAGATGGTGCTCAACGAGAAAGAACTGAGCCGCTACGCGACGGAGAAGGTGGACGCCGGCCTGCGCCTGGACCCGGACACGTCGACCGCGCTCGCCATGCTCACGGACGACCTCCTCGACGACATCATCGGCAAGGCGGTCCGCGTTGCGCGGCACCGCGGCTCTAAGCATCTGGAGAAGCGCGACGTGGAGTTCGTCCTGAGAATGCGCGCCCCGCCGGTCCGTCCGAAGGGTGCTGCTAGCGCACGCCAGTGAGCTGCCGACGCCTAGCGAGAATGCTTCGCTTAGGTCTTTGTGTTTTCGCTTCTCCTAGTTGTCCTTCTTAGTGCTCGATGTTCCCGAAAAGTGGGCCTAGTTAGATCCCAGTGTGCCACTGAGGATGAGGCGTCTAACGTGGGCTTTTGGTACCAAACCTGGATCTAGTCGTCTTTCGTGGCCTAGAGAGTCGAGTATGTCTCAGTGAAGTCTAGGATCGAGTATAGCACTATGCTCCGGAATAACTCTGGTTTTCCAGCCCTGGATGTGCCGTATCTTCCTTAGAACTACAGATACAAATACACAAGGTAGTCCTGGCGAGATTACACGACCGTCCAGTAATGATCATGATCGAAGCACAGTGAGGTCCAGGAATCCTGCTAGCGTGGTCCACAGATGGGCTTATCGGAGCCCATGCGTGGGCCCAGGGAGATAGAACAGTGCGGGCCCAGTTGGTCAGAACTGTGCCAGTGAGTGTAGAGCTATTTCCTGGAATAACTCCGAGCGCTGATTAAGCCTTGATTTCTTCCTCGAAAATGCTACTTTCGACATGGTTTACCTCCTTCCTGCCATATCTGCCGTCCACTTTCGACATGTATCTCGCATCCCTATCTCGAGTATCTCGTTTCCGATGAGCTTCACTGCCGCGTACATATTCCCTCCGCAATTCTCTGTTGTTCCAAGTGTTCTAGCAAGTGTCTTATGCCCGCATGCGGGTCACTGTCGCCACAAGAAGCCTTCTTCATCTTATTCTTCTGCTGAGTAGCGATAACGTTGCCGGTATTTATGCGTGTGTATTCCGAGCTCAATAAACGTACTGTTCCTCCAGTCTATTTGATTCTTACTCCGTGAACGCGTCTAGAGCTTCGAAAATGACACAGTCCGTCGCTGGTTGATTCCACGGTATCATGAGAGATTCCTGCCTGTTAGTCCTTAGCAACAGGTAATTAAAGTCTAGGACTATCTCACTTCCACGATAGGCTAATTGTCTTGGAGCTAACGTGGTTAGGGTACGTTAACATGTGAGAAAACGGACCGACTCTTACGTAACCATTGCAGAGGCTGTTAAAAAGTCCCGCTAGCAACTTAGCGTCTTGAATTGAACTTCGGTCAAGTCGATTAGACTCTTTTACCTGTCCAGTGTTAGAGGTTTCCTATCAGCCTAAGGGATCCTCGGTGTTAGAGCCTAGAGGCTTGTTTGCTGTCTACGCATTGTTATTGTCGTCTGTAATTTTTCCAGACACAAAAGATGTGTTCGTGCTCGGTCCTTGACACACCAACACACAAAACTACTCAGTATTTAGCTGATTCTCTTCCTGTTCGGACAAATCATTTTTTGTTCGCATATGGTCCTTCTCACTGCCGTTTCTACGGGCTCATCTGCGTCGCTAGCGGCCATTCCACGCTCGAGCGTACAGTACCCTAAGCATCAACGCTAAATTCGCTGCGAGAGCCCACGTTCAAGCGGGTCTGGTTGCCCGCCATCCGTTCCCTGGCCAATAAGCAGCCGACGCTTGTTGCACAAGGCCACACGCGCGTGCAGCGCGCGGTGGACGCGTTGCGTGTCGCGATTCGTCGTCGACGCGAAACGCGCCCAATCGACGGCGAAACTACGACGTTTTCCCCGGAATGCTTCCCCAAACTCTCTTGAACATTTGTGGACGATTAGTAGTGGAATCTTCCTTTGAGAGTACTCCAGTTTAGCGGGTAACAAAGGCGAATTCGCCAAGTTTTGGGCGTGGAAATCAATTTTACTGAAGTGACTTTATCACACACAAAGCCGACTTTTTGGTAGAGGTAAAGGAGCTAAGAGAAGTCTGGTTTATGCTTAACCATTGAAGTGTATATATGCCAAACTTTGCAGAAAAACACGCAGATTACCGTATTTATTTACATCCTTCTTCCGCCACTTCCGGTTCCCGGTTAAATACTGTTCTTTCTTGCGATTTACTCAACACTCTCGTTTGATAATAGAAAAGCTTCCACCCAGCTAACTGCGGAAAATTTCGGACGAACATTTCGGCGGCTCCCGCACAAAATTAACGGGCTTCTATCTGATCCGCAAGCAGGAAAGATATTTTCTTTTCTAGAGTCAACGCGGAGGTAAACGCAAGTCTGCTTCGAATCGAGCAGTATTAACCTATTACCATTGTAGAGCACTACGTTTTTCAGCATACCTATCTAAGCAGGCTTATATTGGCCCTTACAGTTGCATGTTTTTGCCCTTTATCTTTCGTTTTTCGTTCTTCACCGAAGCCGCTTCTTTCGTGAATGTGCATGCTCTCATATCTTGCGAATGTACCGTTTCAGATCTCATGAACGGCAAGGAGCTAAGCCCTGAGCCAGCGCCCTGGTGGGAAGGACACTTCAAACTTGTTAAAATGGGTGGCATCAATGCGATCTTTGACGCGCACGGCAAGCTCTACTATGTCCCGGAATCTCAGCGCCTCCGCCTTTTCGACAAGGACGGCCAGATCCGTTTGGTAGGTAATGGCGCAAAAACGAGAGCACAGCTGAAATTTTTAGACTGTCCCGATACACCGAGTGCACCAGCCAAAGTCCAGGCGATTCCCGAAGGGCAACCAGTACAACATCCAGCTCACGCATCAGACCAGGGACGGCGCGGACATCGACTGCGAGCTTCAGTTCAAGAGCCCCGACGACGCGGCTCGCCTCAACCTCCACGAGTTCATCCTTGATGAACGCGGAAGTACGTGTTGCTCAGACGTAGAGACCGCAGACAACCAGGCTTCGATACCATGCGGACGTTAGACTAAAGCCATGCGACTGAGTTTAGGTCTTGAGTGTAGGCTTCGTTTCACTTAATCTATATGCCGTGTCCGTAAATATCCTAGGCTTAGACTAGCTGTAACCTAGTTCTAGCTCGCGTAAGAGTGTTAGGCATGTCGCTCTAGAATTCCGCAAAATAGGCGCAGGCTGACCAACTTAGGCTGAACTTTTAGCCCTAAAGGCGCCCGAATCCTGAGACAAAAGTACCAAGTTCCGAGCTTCATTCTTAGGTGTGTTACGCCTTAAGCACCTGGTGTAGGCCTAACTTAACCGATTTTGTAGGCTTGCCTATAAGTTTCCAAACGATAATTGGCTTGGTATCGGGCTAAACCTGTTTTAAGCTCGCGCCATTGAATCCATTAGGTCGCCTCACTTTAGTCGAGCATCCCGGAGCAAATCGCCAGAAGTACCCGCCCGGCAACCACAAGCCCGTGAAGCAGACGCCCGAGCCGAAGAGGACACCCCCGCTCAAGACTATCGACAGCGCCAACAACGCGTACGTTCCGAGGCTTGTCGACACGGATATATGCCAACGTTTTAGGCAATCGTGGCAAAAGGCGGACGCGGACAGAGGCTCTCTGCAGCAGTTAAACGGCCACAAGCGCAGGTACGTAATTTTGTCTGACGAGCACGTGAATCGATGGCTCTTGAAAAGCCAGACCGTACCCAGGAAACATTGTAAGACCCAGCTAAGCGGTTCCACTTAAGGCCTAGAGTGTTCAGTAGGTGGTCAAGCACGTTGCTTTGATGATGACCCATTCAAAGCAGCTGGTCAGTTTGGGACTAAGTGGCCCGGTTTAGGAACTAAGGTGGCTCCTCCTAAAGCTACGTGGTCTAGGATGTCGCGACCGCGGTTAAAACTGTACGACTTAACTGATGCAGTATAGGGTTTTGAACGGTTCGTCGGTGGCCAAAGTAGTCTTGTATGGCGTCGAAGGTGAGCAAGCACACGAATGAGGTAGCCCAGTGGACATCGGCTAATTTGGTTCCTCAGTGTAGGCCCAAAGTACAACATGCTGATATGGTGCAACTTGGTAAGGTCTGCCAGAATACGAGCTGTGTGGTCCAGATTTGGTAACCCTGTGGCTAAATGTGTTTAGCATAGGGCTACGGTTCCGCGTCTAGGCTATAGTCGGTCAGGAAGACAGCTAACGTGGCCCATTATGGGGCTAAGCTAGCCCAATCGATGATTGGGACGGTCCAGTCCAGTCCTATGGGTTGAGCACGGTCGACCGTAAGGATAGTATGGTAGAACATAAGGCTGACAGGTCCAGTTTGGCCTACAGACTACCCTCTAGGTTGCAGTGGGCAAAGACGACAGCTAAGGTGGGCCAGTATGGGGCAGCATTCCATTCGACGATTAAATTGGTGCGAACTAGGACTAGTGTTTTTTTTCTGAAAGACATCCGCACAATCGTCAATTTCAGCAGCACATACCGCGACACGGACTGCGTCCAGGTCCTGGACGGCAAGAACTACGAGGTGCTGGACGGTAAGAAATACGAGGTCCTGGACGGCATGAACCATGACACCTCGCCGGAGCTCGGCCTCAACGGCAACGGCGAGCCACGTCCGTCCACGTCATCGTACCGCCGCACCGGACAGTCGCAGTCGCTGCTCAACGGTAACGCGTCGTCGCAGAGGCGGGTTACAACCTCGCAGTCGACGCTCAACGGCAACGCGTCGTTTCTGCGCCGCCCCACCACCTCACAGTCGACGCTCAACGGCGATGCGTCGTCGCTGCGACGCGGCACCGGCTCGCAGTCGACGCTCAACGGCGACGCGCTGTCGGACAACTCGCGACTGTCGTTCGTCACGCAGCGACGTCGAGTCACGCGCAACGCGGTCCAGCTTCCATGCGGGTGAGCACTAAATACCCGTTTACATCGGGTGTGATGAATAGCAGTGACTTATGTCCGTTATGCTATCGAGTTCGTCGTCGATCACTGGTACGGCAACCGAGGGTGATCGAACCAGTGTACGCCGGATGATGCACTGTCACTCAGATTTTCTGTGCTGACAACAATATTTCGCATTGTGCCTGTGTGGCCTCCGGTCTGTGATGTGCTGGGCCAAGAGGCGTGTTCTGTGCTGGACCACTAGACGGTGATGTGCTCTGCTGAACCACTCACACCGTTCCATGCTCGGCCACCCATAGTGTGCTGTGCTGGCCACTCAGACCGCGTTTTGCTGGGCCACGTGTTCCCTGAGCGACCTCTCATCAGACTGTGCTGAGCTGGACCGCTCAGACTGTTCTGTGCTGTGTCATCCTAGACCACACAGTCATGAACCACACGGTTTGTGCTGGGCCACTTAAGCCTGGTACTGGACAGCGTATGTTCGGACCACTATGTCGATATTCGGCAACACCGTAACGTGCTCAAGACTCTAAGTTGGATCACATTCCAGCACAGAGCAAAAGCACAATCGTGGTTGACCAGTCCACCGCGAGTCCAGTGGTCCAGAATGTCCACGGTGCCATAGCGTAATGCAAGTAATGACCATAGAGACCGTGCCACCAACGCCGTGCCGTAGTGACCCCTTGTGTGCCGTGGGCATTGCTGTGAAAATGACGGTACGTAATGAGTGCCGGAACGGTACGGCATAAAAAACACGGCATTTTATGGTACCTTGCCGTGGTGACCCGGTCCTTGCCGCGATGCCGTTCCGCGACACGGCAAACGCCACGGCACGGTGTACCGTGTCGTAGTGTCCAGCACAGTACTTGAATGGAGAACCTGTTCGGTACTCAAAGACTTAAAGATTTCCCTAACGATCGCGCCGTTTAGGCTGAGGAACCTCGGTAACACGTGTTACGCGAACGCCACGCTGCAGGCGCTGATGTTCTCCGCGCGCGAGTTCTGCGACAAGCTTGTCGAGTACGTGAAACTGCTCCTGAGGAAGGTCAAGGAGGCCGAGTCAAACGGAGACCTCGTCTTCGAGGCGCTGCCCTTCACCACGTAGGTTTGTCGGGTCTTATAGTGATAGAATTTGCTAGTTTGCCAACCAGTTTGAAGCACATGTGTATTGGATTTTCCCATATATTTTGTACTATTTTACCTGGAAACGTTTGACGCCTACAGTTTGCTTGAATCCCGTGATTTTAGCGCCTTTGTGAAGATCTTCTACAACGGCCATTACAAGAACGTCGACGGGACTAACCGCCTCAGGGAGGAGCTGGAGAAGTTCCTCGCGCAGCTACGCCTACGAGCGCCCAACTTCGTCGAGGGCAAACAGCACGTAAGTTCCAACTCCAGTGTGTTTCGCATGCTCGAACTCCAACATGTTCTCTTGCTTCAACTTCAATGTGATCCAGGGCTCATTCCGCCTCCAGGTTATTCCCATGCTCAAACTCCAGCGTGTTTCGCTTGCTCCAACTCGAATGTTTTCCCGTGCTCCCACGCCAGAGTGTTCCCGTGCTCCATGTTCAATGCTTCATGACCCGTGTCCCATGCTTCTGTGCCATTGTTTCTCCCCTGTTATGCACGCTCCCCCCATGGACACCGTTAAAGTTCCCGCATTTTAGGACGCGCACGAGTTCCTCGTGGTGTGGATGGACCAGTTGGAGACCGAGCTCAAGAACAACGTCCACGACCTCCTGGGCATGGAGCCGATGAAGCCGGACCTTGTGAGCCAGTACTTCCACTGGACCCTCCAGCGCTCCTACGTGTGCCCCGAGTGCGAGCACGAGGAGAAGAAGGACGAGGAGGGCACCCACTTCCTGCCGCATATCGAAGCGACCGAGACCGAGGAGAGGTAAACAAAAGTAGAAACAGGAACAAAGCAAATTTTACAAAACCAGAATAGCAAAAATAACGGAGTAACGGTACGGGGGTGGTCAGTATGGTATGGATTACGGTCCGGGGCTGCTCACTACGGTACGGGGTGACCAGTACAGTACGGAGTATGGTACGGGGTGGTCTGTATGGGGCGGATGTGATCAGTGCGGTACGCGAGTGGTCAGTACGGTACGATGTACGGTTGGGGTGGTCAGTACGGCACGGAGTACGCTACTGGGGTGGTCAGTATGGTACAGATGTGGTCAGTACGGCACGATGAACGGTACGGTACGCGTGTCTCAACCCGTGCTTGTGTCGGAGTACGGTACAGGGACGGGGGTTGTCCACGCTATATCTGCTTCCTACCGAAAATCGATAGTTTCCGTCATATCTCCGCGTATAATGCGACAGTACACCATTCAATTTCAGCGAGATGGAGAGCACGGCGAACATCCTGCGCCGCGCGATCGTCGAGACTGACCCGAAGTCGTGCGCGGGGTGCGGCTCGCAGGTGCACGGAGTCGCGCAGGGCTTCCGCCAGCTGCCCACGCTGCTCATCGTGTGCACGAAGCGCTACGCCTACGACGTGGAGGCTAACCTGAAGCGAAAGCTCAAGAACCACATCGCGCTGTCCAAGTTCATCGCGGTGGCCGACTGCGAGCATCAGGCGGCGACGGCGGCTGCGCGCAACGGCTCACCGCGCCGCAAGTCTCGAAGGTAAGCGTACTTCATGGAGTTCCGAAATACTCATCAATGGCTTGTGAATTGGATGAAGAGGAATTTTGTGGCTTAAAAGTGCTTTTTACGTAGGCCGAAAAAAGTATTTTCGGTATTTCGTTCTTTTTAATCAAAAATGTTTTCATATTTACTAACGCAATCGAGTTTCAGGCGTGCAGGAGCGGCCGCGGCGGCTTCGAATACCACCACCAGCTCCACCGACCTGGAGATGGAGGAGGTGCAACCCGTCCAGGACAAGGTAAGGGCATATAGTCACTGAACCCTCCGAGCGAGACCACCGTGATGGACCGCATGAGAAGCATGGGAATGTAGGAGCAGCAGCATGGGAAGCACGATTGTGGATGTGGGAATAGGGGAGGTGGGCCTTGGTGCATGTGAACACTGAAGTTGGGCGTGGAACACTGAATTGGAGCATGGGAACACCACACTCCACTTGGAGTAACGAACCGCACAAGAAGGAACATGGCAAGAGAAGAGTAGGAGCATGGTAGAACATTAGTAAGGAACGCAAGGGTTAGAATAGGTAGGAGCATGGGAAAGCAAGAGTCGTTGGAGTGGCACATGGGACATTTGACAGATACCCTGAAAATCATGAGAATGAACGTAGGAGCAAAGGAGCCGGATCATGGAGCCAAGAAATCAGGGTGTAAAAGTATGGTTTCTAATCAATAACATTCTCTTTCAGGGCCACCTCTACAACCCGGTGGGCCAGGAATGGCGCGAGAAGTGGTGCCGCGAGTGGGAGTGCGAGGAGGAGCTCGTGGACGCCGCCGACAACGCCTACGAGGTGTACAACCTGTCGGTGGACCAGCCCGAGTTTCGCTACACGACGCACCAGGAGCCGGCGCACGTCGAGGAGGTGCTCGGCGACGGCAACTGCCTCTTCCGAGCGCTCTCGCACCTCGTTACCGGCGGCTCGGAGGAGCTCCACGAGAAGCTGCGTCAGATGGTAAGGACTGCTCTCGGAGCCGAACTATAGGCATCCCTTCAGATCTGCGAATACATGGCCAAGCACGCGAAATGGTTTGCGAAGATGGAGGGCAAGGACGAGGCGGATTTCCTCGCGTACGTGGAGGAGATGCGAGAGGACACCACGTGGTACGTGAAGCGACCATAACGAACTCATAGCCTCACTAGGCCCAATCAACTTACCTAACTGACGATGGGATATCTTTAAGCCATTCTTGGACCGCAGTTGGCACATGCTTAGACCTCAATAGGCCCACTCTTGCACCTCATTGTGCCGATTCTTGGACCTCACCTCGGCTCACTCTTGGACCTCGCTAGGTACACTGTTGGGACTCACTAGATGCGTTCTTGGACCTCTCTAGGTCTACTTTTGTGCCTCTCTTAGGACCACCTTGGGCATCACTAGGCCCATTATTCCATCTCACTAGACATGCTTTGACAATAATAAGCACAGTCTTGCCCCGGTCTTGGATCTCTCATCCGAGTAAACTTCCGAGACATTACTAATACTTCCAGGGGCACCGCGGTGGAGATCAGCGCGTTCGCGACGATGACGCAGACGCCGGTGGCGACGTTCCACGAGGGCCGCTGGGTGGTGTACAAGCCGCGCTTCACGCTCGTCGATGGAGAGGAGAAGGGTAAGTGGCGGCGTTTCTTAGAATGTGCACGCTGAATGACCAATCGCTTGCAGCGGTCCCGGTGAAGGCGGGCGTGGAGCCGGACCAGAAG